>JANHFK010003411.1:113548-124977 GCA_036250565.1 Sibynophis collaris | reverse complement strand
TTCTCCACGGCCCACCAGAATTTTCTCGCGGCCCACCAGTGGGCCCCGGCCCACCGGTTGGTGACCACTGGTATAAAGGGAAACAATTGGTAGTTCTTAAACAGGTTCCAAAAAGAGTCAGAGAGTTGCAGAGGCAGTACCAATTTCTAACCTCGTTGTTGATTAAATATAAAATTAATTTCAGATGGTTGACTCCGGAAGGAATTTTGGTCTCATGGCATGAAAAGAGATATAGAGTGGGCTCACTGGACAAAGCATCAGAGTTTTACAATCAGCACTTTGGTAATGAAGAGGAATTAGAGGGAAGCAATAAAAGAAAGGGATCAAAGAATATGTGTTATTGAAGAAAAGAAACTACAGCAAAAGGAAAGGGAAGAAGAGAAAGGAGAAAGATCAGAGAGCAATAGAGCAAGACTCAAAGAATCGAGAGAAATTAGAACAACAAAGAGTATAAGACCTAGATGTAGATAGAACAATGCAAGAAGACCTTAAGATACTATCCCTAAATATGAATGGACTGAACTCTCCCTTGAAAAGGAAGAAAGCTCTCAATAAACTACAAAGATTGAATCTTGATATAATATCACTGCAAGAAGTTCATATAAAAGAACAACATAAACAATTACTTGAACAGCCAAAATTGGGAAAACTATTTGTGACACTATCACAACAAAAGAAGAGAAGAGTGGTGATATATATTAAGGAAACAATGCAGGCTAAGCAAATTTACAAAGATGAGGAGGGAAGCATTTTGATTGTGGAAACAATATTAAACCAAAAACAGGTACTCCTGGTTGCAATTTATGCACCAAATGGTGAACAAGGATAATTCTATAAAAAACTACACAAGACTATATGTGATATAGAGTGTGACAATCTTTGCCTTTTAGGAGACTTTAATGCAATAATAGACAAAAAATTAGACTACAAAAGTAAAATAAGGAAGGGAATTAGAAGGATACTACCTAGAACCTTCTTCAAAATGGCAGAAGAGTTTAATCTACAAGATATATGGAGAGAGAGGAACCAGGGGAAAAACCAATACACATTTTACTCTAACAGACACCAATCCTGGTCTAGAATTGATATGGTATGAATGTCAATGGAATTAAACTCTAATGTAAATGAAATAGAAATAGATACAAATCTTTTGGCAGATCACAACCCAATGAAAATTAGCTGGAAAGTAAGAAAGAAAAGTACAAGGTGGACCTTAAATTGATTGATCTTAAATGATGAAGAATTTAGATGATGGAAAAACAAATGTGATTCTTCTTTAAAGAAAATAGGAAAGAAGATACGTCCTTACAAAATCTGTGGGACACAGTGAAAGCATATATGAGGGGAATTGTTATATCACACAAAAAAAGGATGAAGCAACAACAAAAATCTTTAGAAGAAGAATATAGAAGTCTGGAGGCAGAATTACAAAAGGAACCACAAAAAATAAACTTAAAACAGCAAATGGATTTAACTAAACACAAATTGAACATTCTTGAAAAAGAAGATCTGGCACAATACATGAACCAAAACATTTTTGAGAATGCAAACAAATCAGGGAGGTGGCTAGTTTATTTATCAAAAACAATTGATAAATAAACTGCAAGATAAAGACGGAACTATATGTCATCAAATTGTATAGAGCATGATTTTCTGAATGCAGGTGTCCATATCCAATCCATCTCAATTTGCTGATGTCTAAGATGTCAATAGATAATCTATTAATTTCATCGTTTACTCTGTGCCCATCATCCAGCACTACATTTGTCTATCATTTCATATGTTCTAATCACATGGTTTTCTTGATAAATACAGGAATAGTTTGCCATTGCCTTCTCCCCCTCAAAATGAAATGATGAATTTACCATTATCTCTAAAATAGTCATCTGCAATCATCATTTTCCTCTATCACTGCTGCTTAGGATAGCCTGGAAGCCAAGATGAGATTCACTTCTTGGGTTATCCTGCTAGGAATATATAATTTTGATATACACTCTTGTTGTTCTTTATTCTAGGAACACCTCATCATCATAATGAGGCAGCAATAATAGGAGCAGAGGGATTTACGGTATGATTTACTGTGCGCATATCCAGAAAGTGAGTCTCAAAAGATCACTTATGGAAAAGTATTCATTTCCTTTTAATCACTAGAATTTTGTGATAAAATGCTTCAGCTATTGCTGTCCTTTTCCCCCCATGGCTTTCCTGTGTTTTCATTTATGTCTCTTAGGTATTTCAAGATGAGAGGTCTACTGGTTTTCAAAGGTTATATAATTTCTCACGAATGACAAATTGTATCACGATGATTTTTTTTTTTTGTAAAATACAGTCTGTTTTTAGGGTATCTGCAAAAATCAAGTAGTTCAGTAGTGTTGGGGAGATTTTTGATCTCCTCATTTTTCCTATATATGGGGTAAGAGCGCTACTACCCTCATCATAAATCCCCAAATGGTCAGAAGCATATATTTCATTGAAAGCAGATGTTTCCACCTCTGGATGTCTTTATATCTCCCCTCCACTGCTGTCCTAAAACATCTGACTGTAGTTTCATGGCATTGATGCTTGGATATCTTTTTATAACATGATACAACAGTAAGGTTTTGGAAATAAAATATTATTCTAAATCAGAGAACTCTGGACTTGGAGTAACAAACAAAATTGCACAATAAATTTTTCTTCTGAATTGCAGAACTCCTGAACTACAGTACAGAGGAGTGTTTCAGTTGGTCTTTTAAGACTAGAATACTTAAGACTAGAATTCTAACCAAATGATCAGTCCTTAACTTCAGAAGCTGTTTTCTCCTCATAACCTGAACTAGATCATGACATGCTTTCAGATGTGTCTCATGGACAGTACATCCATATATACATTATTGGCCACTTCCAACTCCACTCTGCATGCTAACATCATTAGCAGAACATCAAGCGACAATGTTCCAAGCAGACGAGTGTAGAAAGTTAGCACCCACCCCTCTCCTAGAAGAATGAAATATTTTAGGAAATATTTTAAAAGGCAGGATAAAATATTTCTCCTAAAAGAAAAAGAAAAATCTTAAAGGAAACATAAACCCAGAAACACAGCTCGCTGCTCCCAGCAGATATTTTGGTGCACATTAAGAAAGACTGGGCCAGCCTATCTACAAGACAAAACATCTCCAGATCCAGGGTGATGGGATTAAAATTTACTCCTCAGGACATAATAGGATTAGCCCCCTACTCAACTAGTAGCAGGGTTCACTGCATCTCAAAATTTCCAAAGGACATTGCATCACCCAGCAAGGTTCAACCAAACCTATCTCAGACCACCTCAGCTATGACCACTGCATAGCCCCATGGGAGTCTGACAGCAGCCAATAGAATACATATTCTTGCACCGGAACAGGAAGCTCAAGTTCAAACCCCAAGAGAGGATATAAGTAGCAATAGCAATAGCACTTAGACTTATATACCATTTCACAGTGCTTTACAGCCTCTCATTCTCCACTCTATGTGTTCAGCTGCACCAGGACCTCAAACCCATGTGGTCCTGTTCATCAATAAACCCTCTTTCCAAACAGCCTCCATGTTTCCAATGTCTTTCTCCCCACTTGGAACTGAACCAGATGGATACTTCTTCCAAAATGAGCAATGAGAAGTACATTCGTTTCTTTTGCTATCACTCTCAACCAGCTAAAATTACGGCATCGGCCCAGGATTTTATTCTGGCACTTTTTGGGAATAGGAAAATATGCCTGAAACCATGACTAATGTGGTCAAACAGTAATAGTTGGTAAAATTGTTTTTGACCTTGGTGGAGCTTTGAGATCCACATTTCGGATAGTAAAGAAGCAGTAAATGTAGATGCCATGCATGCAAACGTATCACTAATAACCTTACTGAAAGTAAATTTGCATGGAGAAATAGAGGCCCAACTATTGGGTCCCAGTTTTCATGTGCCTATTCTATGGCTTCAATAATAGAAGGGGAAATCTGAACAGTCCACAAAAAGGCAAATTCATCTGTTCATACTCTTCTGGCTAAGATTCCGGGCCAAACCACTGTCAGTCAGTATCTATCACAAGATACATAGTACCTTGTTTCCCCAGAAATAAGACATCCCCTGATAATAAGCCCAAACGGGCTTTTGAGTGCATGGCAATAAGGCCAAGCACTTGTTTCAGGGTTCAAAAAAATATAAGACATGGTCTTATTTTGGGGAAAACATGGTAAACAGCTTTTCAAATAAATTGTCCTTCATTTCTTGCAGAGTTCACAATCTATTGTTTTAAATCAAATATGTTTTTCTTCTTCTTTGCAGACACCTTCCGTATCAGATTTTGAGTTAATTCACAGATAATGTTTTGGCATGATTTAGCAACTGAGTATTAATGTTCCCTATTTGGGTAAGCTATTTCCCTTTCTTATTGGGGTCCCTGCTTTTTTAAATAGACTAAATAATCACAAATATGAGATAGTGGCTATATAAATTCAATAAATAAATAAATAAATAATATTGTTAAGTTGTGATGAAATCCAAGATCAATCCATCATGAAAAAGAAGAAGAGAGAATTTTCTGCCCAATAATGATATCTCTTAGAAGATAAATCCAATTTAGTCTGAAGAAACCACTTCCGTTAGAGGAAATTAAATTCAATGGGATACCAATAGCAGCTTTGTCTTTCCAAAGTATCATTAACTTCTTACAAAGTGCAAGTAAACCTTATATTAGCAGCTTCTATGATCTCTCCTTTTAAAATTAATATTCACTCTGCCTCACCATAGAAGGAACGACTTCTGCTTCATGCAGCATTCTTGATTTCTCAGAAAAAACTCTGTGAGTTGATGTGACTAGTGTGCATTCTCATTTTCCCATGTAGTTGCCTTTTTGGTCAAGGGCTTCCTTTACTGCATTGAACTTAGCTGTGATGAAAAGATGATTAATGGAGCTCTAAAAAGCCATGTAGCATAGCATTTGCTGGGCTTAGGGGAAAGAGAATGATAGTGTAGAACCTGATTGGTCATGAATTGTAAGCAAATGATGTGTGAAACTGTTGACAAATTGCTGTCATTAAGGATTTTTTTGGTCATTATTGTTAAATGGAGATTCTCTCTAGAATGTCAGCATTACACATATAGTGCCCTTTAAGAAAATTATTTGCATAGAAGAATGTAATTACCACTCAAGTAATGACAAAAGGTTCATTTTCTTTCCTTACTATTTATATCAGAGGCCCCCAACCTTTTGGGCATCAGGGACCAATTCCCTGGAGAGAGGTTTTTCTGTGGACCAGAGGGAGCATGGTTTTGCATGCTGCCTGCATCTCAATGGATGGGCCTTCACTT
Source organism: Sibynophis collaris (assembly GCA_036250565.1). Lineage (NCBI taxonomy): Eukaryota > Metazoa > Chordata > Lepidosauria > Squamata > Sibynophiidae > Sibynophis > Sibynophis collaris. The sequence goes on along the minus strand of JANHFK010003411.1, from coordinate 119,654 downwards.
GTTTGGGTGGCTCAATTTCTGGCATGCTGTAGCCCGATGCCGGTCCATGGAACAGGGGTTGGGGACCCCTGATTTATATGTTCTTGAAACTTTCAACTTGAGTTACAAGAATGAATGGATGTGTGTGTGTGTGTGTGTGTAGTGTCATTTCCCTGCATACCTCCCCAACAAATTTAAGAAAGTGCAGTGCCACATTTCTTTTAAAATCAGTGGTTATATACGCAGTTTCCAAATCATTTTGGCTGAATTTTAACTCTCTCATTTCTACAGCATTGCAGTTCTTATACAGTACAATGACCTTACCTGTTGTCTTATGTTGCCTGAAATCATAGAATTTATTATCTCCGGGCATGATGCAGCACATTTTACTCTTTCTTTGTTTATGCTAAAAGTGATTTAAATCAATAATTCCTTGCAATATTTGAGACAATACACATGTCCCTTTTAAATGTGATGCTCAGGGACACATACAGACCTCCCAAGATTAATGCCACTGAACATCACAAGCATCTGAAATATAGTGCTAATCATAATTATGATAATATTTTTGTCATTTTCCTATGGATATTCCAGTGCCATACCAATTATAGCCTTTTGAGTCCACAAAAATAGTAAAACAAAAGGTTGCAGATTGCACATGTTTTGCTTTCCTATATCTGGTGCCTTTGTTTTCTCCTGCTACTTTTTGGTGGAATATAGGTCAAGTAAGAGTGAAATTAAAAATGCATAATAAGTCAACATCTAAACATAAGAATTAGCAAGAAAACATTCTGGTTGCTGAGAACTGAGATACCAAAATACAAAATCATCTGAATTTGTTAGAAATTAAAGAATGAGCATGACATTTTGACCTCCAACAAATGAGGATAGTTGTTTTTATATTGAGATAAACTATTATTATCCTTATGTAGCTCATGAAATAATGTTTACACAATTCCTTCAAATTTTCCTTTGCATGCCTATAAAGCTAGGAAGTTGGAGTATATCCATTCATATAACCGATTAATCTTGCAGAAGAATCAATGATTTAATCAGAATTCCTGGGCTCCGATGAGAATGTCATTCCTGTAATATGAATTTCTTCTAGAAAAGTTACTTTCTCTACACTGAAGTATTCCATCAAAATAAACGGATTAGTTTGAAAAGGCAGCAAACGACAAAACTGCATCATTGTTCATATTTACGTTATACTTCATCATAAATATATTTACTGATGTAAATGAATTTGGAAAGGGGGAAACTCTCATATTTAGAAAGTGTCACCCAGTGATGAACCAGCCCAAATTAGGGCAAATTTTCTTAGAATTCCAATAGAATTTAATTTCAAACATGAATTTTTTGAGGAAATACTGTAAAAGGCAGCACTAGAAATAACAAAGCTTTTTCACATGAAGGGCTATGTTACTTTTTAGCTATCTTTCTAAAGATCCCATACAGTATTACTGATAATGGGCAAATCAACCATCCCTCACCTATCTCCATACATGTAATCTTAAATAATAATATGGTGTGGGAAGTGTACCCCAAAGAAGACAGTGCCAGGAACTCCTGAAACAGTGCAGGAAATTAAAACTGGGCAGACTGCCAAAAGCTATTACTAGAAATAACACAGCAGATCCTGAAAATACTTAAGGAATAAGGATAAAAATAACTCACCAAGGCAAAACCAGAACTCCCTTTTTCCTGCCCTCTGGTACGATTAACCTCCAGGATAGGAAAGACAAAGGTCCTGGGACAGGATAAACCCATTAAGGTAGGAAGATAGGATCCAGGGCAATCACTTCAACCAAAGGCACACATCAAAACCCATAAAAATGTAGGAGCTTCAAAGGAAAATCAAGTATAAGAAGGCATGGGTTTGCCCCCCCCCCCTCAAATCTGCTTGCAAGCCAGGAATGCTCAAGCTGTGTCACATTAAAAGAATTCCACTTTCTGGCAGCTGACTTCTGCATCCATTTCTTCTCAGCGTCTGTGGTATGTCGCAGCTGGGAACGAACTGGGGAAATTTCTTCCAACAATGGTTTAGCATGCTGCGTGAATTGCACCTCTATAGTTTATAGTCCAAGTTAATAATTTAGCATGTTGTTAAACCAGATAAGAATTGGAGTGGCTCATAGCTAATTAGCATATCTTTCAGTTTGCAGTCCCAAACTGCAGTTTTACCTACTTTGAAGATGCTCTAAGGACCACAGAAATATGGACAGGACCCACAGTTTTTACTTTGTTTATACTATGTTCTCACTTTTATAATTGCATCTCTAATGTGTATCTGCTGTCAAAAATAATATAGTCACATATTTCTGCAATGTCTGGAAAATTCATCAGCATTTCTGGTGTACAGCAACTCTTTGGTCCAGACCTACTGTATAATTCTGGGTTCCATGAAAGCTAGTAGAAAAACATTAAAAAAAAAAGATCAGCTTTTATGTCAAATTCTCTCCATGCTCCGCAAACACTACTTGTCTCTTCTTGTAAAAACAATAAAATTAATAGGCACAGTGAAAAAGCAGCATCATGTTTATGAAATTCCACTGGAGATATTCTATCACAAGTCTTTCAATGTTCTAAAAGTACTTTTATTTATTAGTGTTTTTATTTCAGTAAAGGTCTTATCTAACTACCATACAGTAACGTTTATTATCAATATTTTAATTATTGGGTTACATTTTATATGTTTGTGTTGAGGGTTATTCTTATTAGTCTTATTACTAAGATAGTTTATGGTTTTGTTGCATATATTTATTATTACATTACATTACATTACATTACATTACATTACATTACATTACATTATATTATATTATATTATATTAATAAATTATTGGTTGCTCCCTTGGGAAAACATATGAAGTAGGCTCTTTAGAACATAACTCAGGATAAAGAAAGAGAAAGGAATAAAATAATAAAATAATTGTTTTCTTGGGCAGCTATATATTTTAAATAATATATTATTTTACTGAGTTCTGAGAAGATTAATCTTGAATCCTAACACGTATCACCCCCAATCTGCTTAGTTCTGATCTCCACTTTATATTTCATGAAACTTTTTTTTCCCAAAGGGGGGAGTCTTAATTGAGTTGATGTATCTCCTAGAATAGATTTGAAAAATAAGAGAAGTGGACATGTGCAAATGATTGTAATATGTGTAATGAGGAAAGTGTGCATAGATGCCAAAAATGAAGCAGTCCCTCTATACTGTCCAGAAGCAACAACCTGACTTTAATTAAGCCAGAAATTAGCCTTCTATTACAGCACTTGTAAAGTATGGGAAACTGTTGGACACATCCTAATTGACTTGGCCTCACCTCATACCTCACATGCAGAACATCCCTCTGGCAAAGTCCAGAATGAATTGTGGCCACAGAAGTGGAGGAAATTGTTTTCCAGACTGTGCAAGTCTGCGGCGCTCAGGGTGCAGTGATTGTGCTAGCGCACTTCTTGCCAGCTGCGTTTTTCTTCATGGCCCAAAGCAACGGCTGCCCTGATGAGCTCCATGAGGCGTACATAGTATTGTAACAGACAGGATGATTTGCTGCTTTTCTTCTCAGCCACATGCTAGGCAAGAGATCTACAAATATCTGCGCTGATTTATGAAGGCTGGAGAGAGCTGGAGAGAGAAGCTGTGTCGAGAAAGGAAGCCCCGACTCCTTATCCTGGCTGAAAAGAATATATGGTCTGAATTCACACATTGCCCTGAGCTGTGATTTGTTTAAAGTATGGATTACACAGCAGTGAGTTATCATACTATTATTTATGTATTAAATTTGTATGTCGCTCGTCTCTTTACCAAGCAACTTTGGGAGGTTTACAATGTCATAAATAACAGAAGAAAACAATTACAGAATTAAAACATCAGAAAACCAGATATTAAAAGATAAAACTTTAAACTTACTATTTAATTAAGAGCCGTAGTGGCGCACTGGTTGGAATGCAGTAATACAGGCTAATTCTGCTGACTGCCAGCAGTTCAATCCTTACCGGCTCAAGATCGACTCAGCCTTCCATCCTTCTGAGGTCAGTAAAATGAGGAGTCAGATTGTTGGCAGCATTATGTTAATTCTGTAAGCATATTGGAGAGGGCTGTAAAGCTCTATGAAGTGGTATATAAGCCTAGGTATTATTGTATTGCTATTAACTATGCTTAGTGATAAGCCCCAATTTACCAGTACAAATCACAGAAAACAGTTTAGTTTGAAGTGCCAACTAGTCAATATTATAGCTTAAGACATTGTGTGAATCCAATCATTGTAGATATAACAACATGACCAAATCATAAACTATATTCACTCAAAGCCTATCCCACAATCTCGACTGTTTGTTTTGGGTTTAATCTATTGTATGAAGCCAGATAATGTGATCTGCAAACTATGGGATATGGCTTATGATATATGGCATAGCACATGCAGATGCAACCAGCTGTGGTTTATTTTACACACACTATTTAAACAATCCGTGCATGCCAGAGGCAATAATCCGAGATAGAGTGGGGGCAATTATCCCACTGTTGTCCATTCAAGTAGGCAAAGCATGCTATATGCTACAAATGGTGCAGTAAAACCATCTATAGTTTTATCTTTGAGAAACTATATCTGTATAGGAGGGCAGCTACAATTTCCACTCATACTGCTTGAAGCAGAAACTAGTGAACTCAAATGATGCTGTAACAGGTTTGAATAGTACAGGTTGATAAACTCTTTAAAATTGTCTTTTTTTCCCTGAAAACCACAACCTGCTCAGCAAGTCCAGCTCAGAAACCTCTGTCACCTTATTGCTTGGTACTTTCAAACATATTTAAAACATCAGTTACCTAATTTCTATGGAACTGGTAGCAACATCTTGTTTGGTGGCCAAGCAGCCACTTTCATAGAGGTCTCTCCTTGCCCTGCCTAGGTTAGTGCAGTGTTTCCTCCTATTCACAACCTAACTTGTTCCCCCTTTCCCAGCAGTTCCTGATCTAGCTGCTGAAACAAAATCATTAATATTTGAAGATTATACCATTATTGTTATAATTGTTACCCTTGATTATTACCATCTATTTTTGAATTTCTGAACATATACTAAGAAATCCCACTGATTTCAATGTAGCTTACTCTCTAGAAAATGTTTTTAAACTACAGATTTAAGACTTTTGTGCTTTATTTTAATGTAATTAATTTGACATCAGATTCATGTTAATTAAAATAAATGTTAACTAACTGTTAGAGTGGAATTATGAATATATTTGTCATTTAGGCAGAAATTATACTTTTAAATTATAGTGCTGGGGAAGAGAGGGCTAAATGCAGCATGTAGATCACCATTTTTCATTTTTTTATATGCATAGCCAGCTAGTTTTCAAAGACTAAAGGACACTGTGAATTAGTTCAATGGCATTTGAATAATCAGATTCTCTAATCTCTAAACTCTACATTGATTATCTTTAATTCCTAATTATTCCTAATTGCAAAGCAATTTTATTTCCAAACCAACTATCAAAATCAATTATTTTCTTTTAGACACACTGAGATATTTCTCTGTGTAAAAGGAAACCAATAAGCTCATCAGAAAGTATGAAATATGTAACAGTTATTTGGAAACTGTGTTTGTACTTCTATATGCATTAATTTAGAAACCCCATTAGATGTATTTCTTAGAGCAGGGGTGTCAAACTCATGTTGTCACGGCAGTGTCACATGACGTATTGAGACTTTCCCCCCCCTTCGCTAAACTGGGCATAGACGTGACCAGTGTGTGACGAATCCAGCCCACAGGCCGGGAGTTTGAAAGTCCTGTTTTAATGGATTCTATAACATAATAAAAGTAATGATGGGATTAAACTTCATTTGCATACTGAGATAGGGAAAAATGTAATATATTCTTTTCTTACTGCAACTCAAAATTAAAGAGGTGAATATTTTATTGGCATTTTATTGACATACAATATTATTGTAATTCATTATGCTTAAGTATTAAAGGTCCATAACAAAATATCATAAAATACAAATAGTTCCAATAGAAAATATACATTGTTCAGGGTTGAGCTGGAGTCTTTGGTGCTCTCTGAGCTTACGGTAATTGTTTGTTTATAATGTTACCTAGTCAGGTAACACAACATCTGCATCAAACA
>JANHFK010003411.1:38587-50764 GCA_036250565.1 Sibynophis collaris | reverse complement strand
CTCCATTCCCACCCCACTCTGGGGCCAGCCAGAAGTGGCATTTGCCGGTTCTCCCAACTACTCAAAATTTCCGCTACTGCTGAAAATTTCTGCTACCATTTCTCCAGAACCTGTCAGAACCTGTGGATTTCACTCCTGGGCTGCATCCCTGTTTGACACCCTTTTTATTAGTGCTGATTCAATCTTAACCATGAAGCTTCCAAAGAAGATGTAAAAGACATCAGTCATAGAGAATGACTTGAGTTTACTCCAGATTTTATCCCTCTGAATAAGATGAAAAGCTGCTTAAGGCCAATAAAGACAACAAATAGAAAAACATGGAAAACAACTTAAGAGAAATCTTTTACAAATTTCCCCAAGAATTTATTTAAACTGGAGACAGGACACAATATACCATTGAAGCTCAGATGTTTCATTATGGTATTAGAGGAAGCAGAAGCAACGCTAAAAAGGATGAAGATGCAAGGATGCACATACAGAATTGTGCAAAATAAAATACCCATTTGATTGACTCCAACCAGATAGTCGATTGAATATGATTGGATATGGAAGCATCTTATATGTTAATGAGGTCAGGTGTGGGATGGATTCTATGAGGCAATGGGGTGGAGTTACAAAAACAATGGTGCCTTGAGAGTATAAAGACAGTACTGTATACTCTGAATTTGGTCACTTCTAGTGAGCTACTTTTAAGGGTTTATCTTATATTGGCCTTGCTTCTAGGAGCCTATTCTCGCCTCCTAGTATCTTCTCCCAGCTTTATCAACATTCCTTGGCATTTTAAATGTTTTATGGCTGAGCTGATGGGGTTTCTTGTTTCACAAGTCCCTGGAAATGTCATCAGGGAAAGGTATGTTTTGCTTTGTCCTAACCAATGCCTTATTTTCTTTGCATGGCCTTATGACTTATATACAAACTGGATTCTGGCAACATTCTCTCCTGCTGTGCCTTGATAAGCTGGCAACTGGGTTGCCCAAGCAAAACGCAGTTTTAACAGAAGGCATCTGCTGTTTATCCCTTCTTCCAGCCACCTCGTCAATAACAGTTATATTTAGTGGAGGAAAGAATGGGGAAAAAGAAAAAGACAAATAAAATTTGGGATTTTTTTCAGCCCTGGAATATAAGCTTATTAGCTGGTGTTTACTTTTTTGGGTTTTCCTTGACTATTTCTTGTCTCTTTACCTTCTCTTTGAAATAACAGAAAAAATGCTTTCCTTTAAAAATAAAATCTCTGGAAGTTTCCTCTGAGCTTTTCCTCTGAAATGGCATACTTCTTCGTTTTGTTTTTGTTCGTACTATCTTACTATAAATTAAGGGCTTCTATTTGAGCTCAATCTTTCATCTACCAATAGCTTCTATATGGATAAAAGACTGTCCGTTGTATATGCTGGATCCTGTATAGTGAGTCCTATAGCAAATCTTCCCCGTCAGTCACCTGAGTCCATAGGCATGTTATCTCTCCTTGAATATACTATTTATTTTTCACCTGCCCAAACATTCAGGTTATACTGATTGAGACTTGTTTTATCTAGGAAATCCAATCATATAAACAAGCAATTATGCTAATTTTTCATGTTGAAAGTTTTGCATGCTGAAAACTAAGGAGCATTTTATTTTATTTTAGTACTTCTATTTTGTTCCATTCCGTTCTGTTCCACCCCATCCTGTCCCATTCCCATTCCATTCCATTGTTCTTAGTAATTGCTTTTCTTTTCTTTGACATCCTGTGTCTTCATCTTTTTAACTTTGAGCTTCAGGTTATTTACTGTGTATCACATAAACTTTAAGAATGTTTTCTTATTCCAGTTTTTCCATTAATGCTATCAAATTATTGATAACTGAAATTGTAATTGAACTTATTTTCACAATTCTATCCCAAAGGATTGCATTTGGCATTGGAGTACATCATATGTATATTGTTGGTATTTAATTCATTCCTTAATCCTTCTCACTATGACTAATTCAGTCCTTTCCCATTAAAACTACAGTACTAGTATTCGGTAGTTTTGGATTAAACAGTAAGATTGTTACTGTTGTATATAGGATTCAGAATAAAAGTAATACACTTTACTAAGTATCGAAAACTGTATGTATACCATTGACTGACATTAAAAAAAAATTCTTGAACTATTTTTGTTTCATAACTGCAGAATACACTGGAAGTAAAAATATCCCCTTTGAAAATTTATAATCTAAATTGTGATTCTTTGGAAGACAACAGAGACAAGGGGATTCAGGAAATTCCAAAGGAACAGGAGAATGCTATCAATAAATACAGCTATCTATAGCCGGGTTTGTTTGGATTTGAATTTGAATAGTTTGACATTTTTCTCTTTTGCTCCTCCCTTTGGAGGAGTCCAGATCAAAGGGCAAGCTTCCCAATTAATGAAGCAACCACTTATATGTTGGCAAGCCTGCAAGGACAACCTCAGAGCCAAGGCTCGTGCTTCAACCTTGAAAGGGGGTTTAACAAACCAGACCTGATCAGGAAGACTAGCAAGCAAGCATGCCAATAGTTGCTTTGCTACAGACCAAGTCAAAAAAACAGCTAAACATTAACAAGTTAACCATTAGTTCTGCAGTGACATCTCTGCATGTAATGCTAAGGAAGAAGTTTTCCAGCTGAGAGTTCTGCATCTTTTTACTATTTCACCCTTTTTCCATTAAAAAAAAAAGAGAGAGAGATAGAGAGATTCCTGAACTTAGAAAATCATTCTATTTATTAGTTTGGGCTGAGTCTTCAGTATATCTTGATATGGCAAGAGATATTAGATAGGGATATAGCTGCTCAACTGTATTTGTGTTGTTATATATGACACATTCTTTATATGTTGTCACTTTGCTGTATTGAAGGTTGGCTGTTGATGTTGGGGAGAACATGATGTTAGGGGAGAACAATATGGTACCCAGTGATAGCATCTCTTCTTGTTTAACAGCATTGATGTGCATCATTAAGCCACTCTTTAGTTTACGTTAGATATCCTTCTGCTAGCCGAAGCCTTTCATTCTTATGGGGTGAGGCAATTTTCTCATGGAGGATTATTTTGTTCTTTAAATCTGTTAAGATCCAATTATTGTGAAAGTGTGCTAAATCTCAAACCCTATATTTATTATTTGACTTTTGCAAATTACCTCTGTAATGTCTCAGTGCTTCTTCTTCTCTGAGGTAGTTTAGGGTTTGTAGTATTGTAAACATGCTGTGCTTGGTGACGCTCTTTGAGTGATGCCAAGCTCACTTTCTTGTATGCGTAGATTGTACTATACTCTATTTACCCAAGACAAAAACCACATATAAGTTAATAATTAGTGGGAGTGGGAGAGCTGCCTTTCATTCCCTGATAGGACCAAATAAAGGTTGAAAGCCATTATTAGAAAGAGCAAATTACTGCCGATTAAAGGGAAATGCCTGAAGACTCGAGAGGTTTGCTTCCCAATGAATTTTAACCATTTCTAACACACATATGCAGTGTTTCTGTCTTTACATCAGGGGTGAAATCCAGCAGGTTCTGACAGATTCTGAAGAACCGGTAGCGGAAATTTTGAGCAGTTCAGAGAACCGGTAGCGGAAATTTTGAGCAGTTCAGAGAACCGGTAGTGGAAATTTTAAGTGGTTTGGAGAACTGGCAAATACCACCTCTGGCTGGTCCCAGAGTGGGATGGGAATGGGGATTTTGCAGTATCCTTCCCCTGCCATGCCCACCAAGCCGCACCACGCCCACCAAGCCACGCACACAGAACCGGTAGTAAAAAAATTTGGATTTCACCACTGCTAGAGTCCTAGACCATTATGCCTCTGGTAATAGGAGCCTGTAGGTCACTTATAGTCACCAACATCCCAAAACCAACTGGAAATTGGTGGCAGAATGGCCAACTTTCAGCAGAAGACTCCTAGAAACTGTTAAGAAACAACCAAAGCCATGCTGTCGAAATTCAACTTTTGAGGTGCTAAAAATCAGTGCCATGAGTCTCAGACATCCTTCACACTGTTTGGGAATGGAAGTAGTTTGAAAACTTCTCTCTTATCCTGAAGCCTCCTCAGAAAAGCCAAATGAGATTCTATGAGTATTTTGTGCCTGGGCTGAAATCTTTTCTGGCTATTGTAAGGGGGAGGATGCTAAGGATTTTGACTGATCAAAATCAGCTTCTACTGCCCTAATATGCAGCATTCAAAACCCTTTTAATTCCCCAAAGCTTGCACAAACCATAATTCCTGAAAAATGGTAATTTGATTTCACACCAGGCAAGAAAGGTTCACATACTGTGGCAGAAGTGCTAAAATAGACTTACGCTTTATAAAAGAGAAACCTAAGGAAACCAACTCCCAGAAAAAAACACAAATCCTCATGACTGACCTGTATCTCCTGCCCATTTCGTTGTGTTGCCTTTCCTATTGTAAAACCCGCCATCATCATCCAGAGTGAAAATTCCAGCACTGATGGAGAGCAAATTTAGGGGATAAACAAAAGGTTGGGACAATTTCCCCTTGGAGACAATGCCAAAAGGGTGAGGGGGTGAGGGAAGAAATCACAACAGTAATTTCTAATTGTTGAATCGTGAATGAAGTCCAAGTAGAAGAAGGCTGAAAAAAATATTAGAAGGTTCCTATTCTAATAATTAGGTAAAGAAAAGCTACCCTATCTTTTCCTACGTGGATTTTTCAGCTCTGAATCCCATCTCAGGCTAGAGAGAAACACAAGCTAAGCTGATTTCTGTAACTACACTACTCCCATAGGGTCTTGAAAAATCCTCTGCTGTCTCAACTTACCACAGAGATCTTGCAATGAAACATGTTCCCTCCATCTTCCACATGTCCTGTGCAAAACTGGGACGCTGAGCTTTTTCTTTTTCTTACAGAGAAACATTGCATTTGAAGTGTTCTGCCTCACATTTTCTGTTTCAGACCTCATGTGCACCTTACCAAATTAGAAGCATTCGAGAAGGGAAATGTGCTGTCTAGCAGAAATGATAAAAAGATGCACCAATGTATTTTCATAGCAATAGCTTCAGTTGCTACATTTCAAGCCATATGCACCCTCATTAAGGTCAGCTTTGTTTTGTGTCCGGTCCCATTTATGACAAAAAACAAAACAGCAGATCATGCTTTTTGTCATGCCTTTTAGAAAGGCTTGACAGGTTTTAAAAAAAAAAATCTGTATCTGGATGACTAGTTTATCTGGAAACTCCATAGAGTTACATGTAGGAGGGGGCTGCACTGGTCTGATTCTGTAGCTTTTATTGTACCACCATATATGGTCACACTCTTTTGTGTTTTAGAATAAACAAGCTTATTTTTCAGGAACATTCTTGATTCTGGATGCACCTCCATCTCATGATCCTGGAGACTCAATGACTATTGTGCTGGGATTCCTAATTCTGCATAGTTCTGGAATCCACTAAACTAAAAGAAGCTATATATCAGTGATGGCTAACCTTTTCCGGACCGAGTGACCAATGTGCGTGGGGGTGTGAATACACCAGAACCCCCCAAATACAATGCACGCATGGCCCCCACGCATGCACACATACCCCCGCGCATGTGGGCCCCCTGCATGCACTCCCCACTCATGCATGTGCGGGGGGCCCTCATGAGGGCCCCCGCATGTGTGATAGAGACCTGAAGACCAGCTGGCCAGCGGGAGGCACATATGCATGCACGGTGGAGCTGAACTGGGGTGACAGTTCTTATGCCATCAGGCTGGCGCTGCGTGCCACCTCTGGCACGCATGCCATAGATTCACCATCACGGCTATATATGAAAGCAAAAAGTAGTAGCACATTAAAGTTTAAGAAGTAACCTGAAGCAATGCCTAATTCTTTAGAACCTAAAGTGACCTCTTTAGTTTGGGTTTAGTGCAACATACGAACCCAACTATTATGGTCTCTGAGCTATGGTTTGTAGCTTAGCCTGAAGCATAAACTGGTCAACTGTGATTTATTCAATAAATCAAAGTTAAAGAAAGAGGTTTTGGATAGGGATGAATGGATATTGTAGAAGCTACCTAACATCACTAGATATGCATTGACCTATTGGAAGGATGAATTGCCATTTGCTTGCCAAAAACACTGGCCAATTCTGAATTAGTGCTAAATGAAACTAATGGACAGGTTTACATAATATGAGATAATGCAGTTTGTGAAGCAAGTGAATAGTTTAATGTGATGTAGAAATTCTGCCACTACAACCATGTTGTAGTGCAATGTGTTAACCTAATCTGCATCGATCTATTAATATGCAGTTGCTATAGTCCTCCCCTACTGCAAACAAAGACCACAATGTTTCAAAAAACGATAACCTGTATGTGCAGCAGTGCAAAAGGAACTAGGATCAAAGGAAAGAAGAATCTCTTTGGTGAATAGATCTTCAATCAGGGCATCCTGTAAAAAAGCTAGATTCCCAGTGCTGCCATCACTACTGTGCTGAATGCCTCTAGATCCTGGGTGGGCCTAGAAACATTTTGTAACTAATAAGAGTACAGCTCATATCCTGCCAGCTGCTTGTATTACAGTTCAATTACAAATCATTTGTCTTTTAGCTTCTCCAATTTGCTCTTTTATGCAATGAGTACATTGTGAATGCTGCCCACCCCACTAGCAATTGGAGAAATGGACAACAATTACTCACAGCAGCCATTTGGGGACTCTTAACCATTAAAGCTCCCAAAAGATGCAAAAAGATTGGAAACCTTAAAAACCCTTGTATGTTATCTTGCCTGAAGAAAAAATATGGAAACGATAAAACCTCATTCACAGTTTAATTCCAATAAGGGTGGCTTTGATTCCCCCCCCCTTTATGGATGAAAATAGGTGAGTTTATTTACAGATTTTAATTGCAAAGCATGAATTAACCTTCTAAGTTAAGGCCTAGTAAAGTTTATTCTGTGATGACCGGAAATGGCATTTTCTTTTTGTTAATGATTTTCATACAATCCATAGCATGTCCTGCTATAAGTTTCCTTCAAATCAAGCTTCACTGCTGATGAATTCATGGACATTTTGTTGGCAGCAATAGAATGTTGCACTCCTTTCTTTTTTTATTTCTTATTTCCGAGTCAATTTCCAGCAGTAGGATTTCCTCCTTTGAACTACACCTGGCTTCACCTTTTTGAAATCAGTAAGCAGTAGTGGGTTCCACTTACCTTCGCTACCGGCTGGCAACAGGAGTGTGCATGCATGCTTGCTTCGCTTGTGCATGCTTCTGAGCATGCACAGAACATCCCTGATGACATCCAGAGAGGAACCTTCCACCACAGCTACTACTGGTTCGCAAGATCCAGAGCAAACCAGTAGAAACCCACCGCTGTCAGTAAGGTCATTTAACTTTTATGGAAAGTTTAAATAAAATTAACCATCCCTTTTTGTTAAGACAGGCCATGGTAGGTAGCAGAAGACCCAATTCACTCCTTAAGCCTGATTTTTCCATTTTTTGCAAATTGTTTACAGAGTAATTTGAATGGCCCCCATATGCCCCCATATGTTTGTAATGGTTCTCATCATTTTATTATAACATTAATAGGCTTTTTTTTAGAAAGATTGTTTTGTTTTTCCAATATGCTGGGCTGTTTGACTGGCTGAAGTTTTATTTCTTCAATTTATGAATAAATAAACTTCTCTCATCCAGTAATTTGAAAATGGTTGGCATTCTATTTGGTGTAATTGGTAGAGGGAAGCAAAATAATTATGTTTTTGTAATATAACTGATACATTCAACATAAGGCTTATGATTTAATAGCCAACATGTTCTCTTTAAGTGGTTCCTTAAGGGAAGAAATGAATAAAGCAACAATAACAGTCGCAACAATCATTATAATGATAATGAACTATAATAACATCTTTCCTTTGTTACATAGCTCACCTAGTATTTAAGACTATTTCTTTGGAATTTACATGATTATGTCCACAGAAAAATAAAAACAGATTATGGTCTGATGGGGGCAGGAAATGAGAAGGAACTTATTTTTGTTTACTGCATTTGTTGTAATTTGTAAATAAAGGTTAATTGAAATGGAGTTCAGGTAAGTATTTTATTATACTTTTAAATATTATATTCCAAGGACTATGATATTTGAGACTACTGTGAAATTATCCTTAATTAGTATTGCTGTCTCTTATTTTAGCGCTCTCTCTCTTTTTCTCTCTCATATGATGTGTTTCAGTTTTAAAATGTACTGATATATGATGGAGGTGAAGAAGTGATCTGGTAACTGAATGACTTTCCTGGCAGAAGAGAATCTGACAGGATGGCATTTTACTAATTAAGAAGAGTGCTGGACTAACCAGATGGGAGAAATGCAGATTGGAACTTAAAAAAAAAAAGATGGAAAGGAAAAACAAATAAATACATAAAATGAAAATATCAGAACAATGATTTCGTAGGCACTCGGGATATATTGGACGACGGTCAACACACCGCAAGCATAATTAAAAGCTCTCCTAAGAGCTAGACAGAGAAGACACAGAATTTGGAAGCATAAAACGAGGAGAAGAGTTTGCAACCTAACTGGATCATTAATCTGCAGAAAAATGCAAGTATTAGGTCCCAGATCCACTTACTGTATAGGCTAAGATGCCACCTGCAGAAGGCTTTGCACAGGTAAAGCCTTTCATCCCTCCCTCCATCAAGCCACATGCCACAAAATATAATCCAGATTAGTTCAATCCCATGACCTGACACATATTAAGGAAGTGACCCAATCCAGCTTTTCCTAACCAATGTTATTATTGTAGATAAAATTCCTCTCCTGAAAGTTGATACTCTTCCCTTTCTCAAACATTACAACATTACTTTTTTTTTTAACAGAGACAAAGAATTACAGCCCCATAACTCTACCCTCCCATATAATACTTTTCTTCTTGTATGCAGGAGTCCTTGACTTCACAGCATTGGGGATATCTCACACTTTGGGGTGGGTTCCCCCTTTCCCCAATTTTAGTGGCAAAAATTCTAGGAAACTGAACACTGAGAGGATTGGGGATAAATATTGTGGCTAGCAGAGAACAGCTTTTTCTTTCTACCCTGTTCCCCCGAAAATAAGACCCCACTGGAAAATAAGTCCTAGCATGATTTTTCAGGATGCTCGTAATATAAGCCCTATCCCCAAAATAAGCCCGTGTTAAGATTGTCAGCCAGATGGGTGCATTTAGTACTGTATTTCCCCCCAAATAAGACCTAACCAGAAAATAAACTCTAATGCATCTCTCTAATGCATCTTTTGGAGCAAAAATTAATATAAGACCCGGTCTTATTTTTGGGAAAACACGATACTTTACCAAGCTGGCTTTTTTAAAAATAGAAACATTAAAATATTATTACAGTCCTTAGAATAAAATGCTAGTCCTTTAAAAAAAAACACAGAGGTCATACTTTTAGATAATAGGGTTTCTTAAAAGATAGACTACGACAGCCATTTCAGGATTAATTAAGGATATACGCCACTATTATTAGTCAATGTTGGACCAAAACCTAAGAATCTGACCTTCAGTACTGTCCAGAGTTCTTTGCTATGCGCCATGCTATGATGACAGACTCACCATAATTAGGATATATTGCTTTTATTTAGCCTGTGATTTGTTGGTTGCAAATAGAACATCTATAATTGTCATATCCCATGTAGAAATTATTTCATACATTCATTATAAATTGAAATATATTGTATATTCTGCTAGATTAAATATTCAGAGGCATGTAGCATAAGGTTGTGAATGCAGAGTGAAGACAGATAAAAAGAAAGAAGACAACTGTCTTTTCTTTAGTATGAATAGAATGGCATGAAAGGATGCAGATAAAATCAATGTTGTTCATTGTACATGCTGATATTACTTAAAACGATGGAGTCCTACTAACGTGACAAGTAAGAGGGAAGACATTAAATAGTTTAGCATACTTTAGTTTAATCCTGGTGCAAACCAAAATGATTGAACTGGTAGTTCTTGGACAGGTGTCTCTGTATATGTCTGAGTCTTTCCAAAGCAAACAAGAAGCCTCAGAGGGTGTTACAAGGCAGCCACAGGTATCCTCTGTTTGTGAGCAGCTACACTGCAACACAATTTCCTTCTATTGCCACTCTGCTACAGACATCTTCAGGTGTCTGCTAAAATGTTTGTTGCCAGAGAAGGTGTCAGATTCCTACTGACCATAATTCTTTCTGTGTATTATCCATCTGGATCCCCTTCCATTTTATAAGCCCTTCTGAAGTGGGAAAATTGTTGACAATTATCCCACAATCTAGTTGAAATAGGCAAATATATAGAAGTACTGCTGAGAAAGTGAGAAACAGGCGATAAAGTGGAAATGTGATGTCCTTTGTTGTAAAAATAAACAATAGGTCAAATCCAAGAATCCATGTTGGCTTACTATCACAAATGAAAGCAAAGAGAATGTCAAACTCTTACAATAACAAAGTATGCTCTTTATTTATTTTTCAAGAGATAAATGTGACGATAAGCAGGAATTAATAGGGATGTTGAGATAGTCTTCTTGTAGCATGAAGAAGAAGAACAGCACCTGGGGACTATTGTCATAATCATCAAGCAAAAGAAACTATTGTGGCACTTTTCTTAGCTCAGTTGTTAAAGAAATTATTCTTCTCATCTGGGAAAAGACTGTGAATAGTACTAACGCTGATCAGATAGATCTTATCCTTCTGGATGCTGATTTTTGTGGTACAGCTCTATATGATTGGCTTTGTCTCATCACAAAGAAATCAAAATTGAATGCATACTTCTGTTGGCCTTTCTTATCAACCAACAAAGTTTTAAATTATTTGGCTTCCAAGAATGTATGGCAAAGTATTTTTAATCAGTTTAGTTATCTTGTTCTTAAGTCCAATTAGGTTCTTGCTTCTCTAGCCTTCTTAGATGTGGCCTAATATGGGCAAGAATCATTTTTATTATCATTAGTATTTTAGTTTTAAAACATATTTTTAATTAATTTTATGTCAGCAGAACTTTAACAAAAGGGATTCCTTAGAACCAAGAGATGTTCAAATGTTAAGAAGTATTAACAACATTACACAAAGAAGACACCAATGTAAAGGAATAATTGAAGATCTGATATGAAAAATCAATGCAATTTGTTTGATTATTAAAATTAATATTATTGCAGTAAATAATTTCACTTTCTATGAATTTATATTTCATATTCAAACATAATTTAACAATATCCCAGAACTTTATATTCTAATTATATAATTGTCTGAATCAGTAGTGGGTTTCTACTGGTTCGCTCTGGATCCTGTGAACTGGTAGTAGCAGCGATGCGAGGCTCCGCCTACCCACCCAGACATCATCATGAATGCTCTGCGCATGCGCAGAAGCACCGTGCGCAAGCAAAGCAAGCGCGTGCATGCGTGTGCTCCCATTGCAACCCATAGCGAAGGTAAGTGGAATGATAAACCACTGACCTGAATGCTAAACGTGTTTATTATGTTCACTCTGATATTAAGTCTCAGTTATTCCAAATTAATATAGAATGTTCAGATATGCATGCAGATGTGAGTATATTACTGTGTACATGACCATATAAACATGTGTGTAGATGTATTTATTTAAAGCACATACATGCATACACAGACACCATTTTTCCAGTTAAGTGCTGCAATAATACTAACAAAAAAAATTTATGGTCTGCTTTCATAATCTCTAATATTGCGTGTATCTCGAATAATTGCAATGAGACTCTCCATAACAATAGCTTCTTAACTTTGATTTGTGAAATGCATTGTACTTTCTGAAGCAGAAGAAAAGTAAGCACAACAATATCACATGTGTCATCATATTTAGACCTGAACTTGGAAGAGGTTCATGACCTGTTTATTCACTGAGCCCACTTGATGACTTGGCTAATCCTTTTTTTTTTCCTTATTGGTTTGTTTGAAGGACCATATGAGACCATTTGGAGTGGTTTTAAAAGAAGCCTCTGAGTTTTAGTTCTTTATTTATTTCACCCCCACCCCGCAAAAAAATTGTTTATGCCTGTTGTTCCATCATCTGTTCAAACCGGATTGTATTTGATGGCAGCAACTTCAAGGTTTTAAGTGTTTTGTGAAATTAAACAGCCTGGAATATTTGGGAAGGGACAATTAGCTCTAAAATCAGACAGTTTGTCCAGTGGTGAAATCCAAATTTCTTTACTACCGGTTCTGTGGGCGTGGCTTGGTGGGCTTGGTGTGGCTTGGTGGG
>JANHFK010003411.1:20679-31186 GCA_036250565.1 Sibynophis collaris | reverse complement strand
GAAGGCCCATTTTTTGCTCTTCCCAGGCTCCAGAGGCTTTCTAGGAGCCTGGGGAGGGTGAAAATGGCCTTCCCTACCCCCCGGAAGCCCTCCGGAGGCTGGAAATGGCTGGGAGCGGGGCATGTTGAATTATGGGTGTGGGCATGAACGTGCGCGATCCACCCATGCGCCTCCCATTTTTGGCACGTGACGGCAAAAAGGTTAGCCATCACTGAGATAGACTGTCTCTGATACGATTCATCCCAACTTTTAGATTTTCTAACAGTGTGCCTATGGGCCATTGTAATAGAGTCCATCCACCTTGCTGATGGACATCCTCTTTTCCTTCCATTTTTCCCAGCATTATTGACATCTCAAAGGATATGACTTTGCAAAGTATGCCCAAAGTAGAATAAAATGAGATAATCAAGTGACTGGATTGATTTGATCTGTTTGTTGGTTTTCTTATCTATCCAGGGAATTCTCAACATCTTCTCCAAAACCAAATTTAAAAATTGTTAATACTCTTACTTTCTTCTTCTGAGTCCAAATTAACTTCTTTAAAGTGTCACAGGGAAATACCGTGGCTTGCACAATTCTGATCTTTGTGGGATATAAACACATCATGGTGTCTGAATGTCTTTTTCAAGGCTGCTGTGATTGCTGTACTTTCTTGATTACTTGTTCCTTTACAGTTGATATAGGATCCCAAAGGGCAGAAGCTATCTACCACTTCTACATATTCATTGTCAAGTCTGGTTTTTGTACCTGTTGTCATTAGTTTAACCTTTATATTTCATCTTACTCTCCTTTTTCATGATATTCCTTGACTTTCATGACTAGAGCTTTTCAAGTAGTATCATCACCATACTATGGGTTATTGATATTTCTTCCTCCAATTTTAAGATCATACTCATTTTCTTCCAGCTTCTCTCAATATATATTCTGCATATACTGTAGGTTGAATAAGTAATGACAGAATATGGGGCCTTGTCTTATTCTCTAACCAATCTACAGCCAATCTGCTTCACCATATTTCATCCAGAACTATGTATAAATTTTTGCATGATAACAGTAAGAAATTCTGGGAGTACCATTTTCCTAAGGATATGACATAGCTTGACATAATGGACACAATCAAAGGGTTTCCTTTTGATGTATTGATTTCTTTGGGTTATTCCTTGGCTTTCTCATTATTCACTATGGGCTAGCAATCCCTTTTGTTCCTTTTATCTTTTCTAAAACTAGCTTAAATATAGGGCATCTCACTTTTCAGATGGAGTTCTACTCTATATTGAATTGCAAGCATCATTTTGCTAGTATATCGAATTAAGGGCATGAAATTTTGCGTTTCCTGTTAAGCCTTATTAACATTTTTTAAAAATTTCACATTTTCTCAACTTCTCTATCAGTGCTGAAAATGATGGATATACGGCCGAGATCATATTATGGATTTCCCACTTTCTTATACTAATGGTAGAGCTTATTTGATTTCTATGTAGTCATATTGTGATATCCATGCACATAGCTGCTATTTTGGCTGTTTGTATTGTGTTAGCAACAAAGAAATCATTCCATTGGTAGAAATTGGCAAATCATTCTTCTGCTTCATTTATCTGTAATAGGCCATGCAGTCAACTACACTTTCCTCCTTATCATTTCCAACTTTGGCACTCCGACTGCAAATCATAAGTAGCACATCAGATTTCAGATTGACCCTTGACCATAAAATTGTCAACTTCTTCTTCTGCATCTGTAGTTGGAGTATAAATATGAATAGATATCATAGACACATTAAAGGGTTGATGTCTAATTGGTATTATTCAGTCACTGATTGTATTGTACTCAAGCATTATTTTTGTTGTATCTTTTCTGGGTATGAGAGTAATGCAATTTCTTTTTTTTCCCAGTGTCCTGAGTACTAACATCTTCTGGTTGAAAGTGTACAGTTCTACTCTATTTTAGTTTCTAATGCCTAGCATGGCAATATGTTATTGATTCATTTCATCTTTCATTGTGTTGAGCTTTCCCATGTTCATGTTACTTGCATTCTGTATTCCCACATTAATTCTGTCGTTGCAGCTTCAGATTCTCTACATGGCACTAGATCAGTGGTGAAATCCTGCCGGTTCTGTCCAGCTCGTGCGTGCCAGTAGCGGTGGTGGTGCGTGGTTTGGTGAATCAGTAGCGGTGGCAGTGCGAGGCTCTGCCCACCTGTCTGGACATCATTACTTCCTGGTTTTTAACCCTCTGCGCATGCATAAAACCTTCTGTGCTTGCACAGAGGGTCAAAAATCGGAGGTGACAATGGAGTGTGGAGCACGCACTTCCGAACCGGTAGGAAAGGTAAATAGATTTCACTCCTGCACTAGATGTCCTGAAGACTTCCATCTATCCTTGCCATAAATATCCTTGGCACTAAAAAAGATTCATAGTTCTACCTCAGTAGCAAATGAGTGCCATCCAACCTAAGGAGCTCACCAGTCAGCATTATATATAGTCAGAAACAGTATTCAGTATGCACCCCGCAAATAAGCAAATATTGGGAATGGAAACATTAATTTTCCTTGGGAATAGATCGTGGAGTGACTTTCTGAATATAGCAGGAGATGAAATTGGATTGTGGGGGATATACAATATACTAGAAGGATGAGCTCAAGTTGCAGCATGGACCATCTGTAAGACATGGAATGAAGCAGACTTGTGGTCTTTGAGGTTAGCTGAGATTGCCATTTATTCTATTCCTTACACCCAACCTACAAATGAAGAGAACACTGAGGGAATCCACCAATTACAAATATAGAATTTCTCTCTGTTGAAGAGCTGCCAAATCCAACTCTGATTATTTTAAGAGGAGGTTTTGGCATACCATAACTGAGCTGGTGCTGATTGGTATGTATGAATATTTTTTTTAATGTATACATTGTGGATGCAAATGAAATGTTCAAAGGCACACTTATACAGGGGTTATCTTCTGTTTGCATAATAGATCAGAGCATTGTTTGGTTTAAAGTATCGTCTGCATTAAATAAGATGTAATAAACAGCAGATTTTCAATTATGTATAATTAGTAGACAATTTTCCTACATACTTCTTACATCTTTTTATTCATATTCCCCTGTAACTATTTATCATTTTACTAACATTGAGATTTAGATCTCCAAAAAAAGCAAAACAACAAAACAAAACAAAAACAACCCAACATCAATGAAATCAAATTATATTTTACAAATTGTTACTGGAAGGCATACCTAAAGATGTATTTATCAGTAACTGAAAACGCTACCTAGCAAGCCAAATACCCCATATTGTAGTATCTTGTTGTCCTTTATTCAAAATATATGTGCTTCAGTATCCTCATAAGACACATGGTTCTGTAGAAAATGTTAAATGTTTTGTAGCAAAGTATGGTCTAAAAAGAGTTTTGAGGGTCTTCAGAAGATCATATCTTTCTATTTAATACATGGGATTTCCTTTCTAGCCAAGTAAAGTTTGAAACAGGATTATCTAGGGGTTGGGAGGGTGTCAATGTCACATACATGAGCATAGCTTATATCAAAATGCCTTGCCAACATTGATACACACAGACATTTTGGACAATGCTGGTTTGCAACCCTTGAAATACTGTATATGAGAGGTAACAGCAGGATTCATGTGCATTAGAGAAGCAGTCTTCCTTTTTCAGTTCTCTCCATCACTCTGTTACCCAAACTCCTTTTGCAATACTGAGAACCCTCTTGAAAAGGGCATCCCAAAACTGTGACCCTAGTTTGAGGGAGGACTGAGGACTGAAATGGGTAACCTAAACATTGCAGAGGCCTAAGGCTCTTAGACCTCCCCCCCAAAATGTGGGTGATATTTCTCATTCTTTTTAAATCTAAAAGAAGCCAAAAAGATATATTCCACCCATTCTGATAAGGCCATAATCACTGTGCCCCTCAGAAGCCAAAATAATAACCATTTCTAAAAAGTACAGTGAGAAAAGACTGCTGCATGTTTGATTCATACTGTTAAGTAAGGTTTTGTGACACTGAATGGAGACAGGCATCTTTAAAAAAAATTCAGTATTGATTGTACAGATTTTCAGGGGCTGAAACTTGAGTCAGAGATAACTTGCTTGTGGATTGCACTTGCTTGTGGATTGCACTTGTATCGAAAAAAGATATTGTTGCATGATTTCAAAGTACATATTACGGAACTGAATAGTATTACATATAGTCATCTGAAGAATGGGAAAAGGATTGTAATTGAAGCTTTGAATTATGTAGATAATTGCAAAGTTGGGAAGAAAACAGACATATAAAACATTCTATGATTTTATTTATTTAAAAAGTTTTAAGTATAACTAAAAATACAAACTAAGAAGGAAGAGACAATAAGAAATTTAATAAAATAAATAAGCATATTTAAAATTTAAATATTTCCCATAAATCTTTAAACCTTTATTATACTTAATATACTGTTCTCCCCCTCCCTCAATACTAAATGTTTATATGGCCATATCACATCGGTCAGAGAACTCTCAAATTTCTTACATATCCAGCATAGAAAATCTGCTTTCCATCTTTCAGAGACATTCTTTGGACAGTCCAATACACCTTAAATACAATTTTTTACTAATTAAACTCAAATCCATAGATACCATTTTAACATTTTAAGGACATAAAGCCATTAATGGACTTTGTCAGAAAGTCTAGTTTTTTTAGTCGATGTTTGAAAATATCCCAGAAATGTCAACTTTAAAATATTTTTGAGTTTTTGATAGAGATGTAGTATAGCTTATATTTCTATTATTTCTGTTCATGATTGCATTCATCTTCACTTTGAGACATCTCCATGCTTTGTGGACCGTAGGCCACAACAAAACATGTAGAAACCAAAGATGTTGAGCATCATGTAAATTGGGGATCAATAATTAAATGGTTTGATCTTCTCAATAGTAAGCTATCGCCTATATTATTATTATTTTTAAATAACACCACCTGTTGTTAACAGGAAGAGTATTTTTAGATTGCACGTGGTAAAAGCTGACCCACATCTGACATAGGAAAAGGTTCAGACAAAGAAAAAAAGATACAAACTGCACATGTACAGGAAATCTAGTCTCTTTATTTCATCAGCCAGCATGTTTTGAGAATTTCTTTTGGTAGATTCATATAAATACCATCTGTGATTTGTAGCTTTCCATTAATAGCATTGAATAGGTTCAGATGTCCTGTTACTGAAAGAACACACACATATGCACACATAGACACATACATATATACATAGATATACATTAACTCAAGTATTCTAACTTGTTGGTGGTAATAATTGTTTTGTTGCTATTACAAAACCAAAATATGTTTGGCCAGAAATGTACTAGTATGCTATATAACTTATAAATAGTATGCCCCAAGATGATTGTAAGGCCTTTTCTTTCAGATGCTGCTGCTTCCTCCATTCCCCCCTCCCCAACCTCTCAAAAAAACCAGTAATGTAAATATTGGTGGTCAGTCTTATGTATCTCCTGCAGGATCTGTTCTTTTGCTGGCTTCACAGTATCTTTAGTATCATAGGCTGTGATTCCTTTCTATATCCCATTTTCCTGAGAGAATCACACGTTTAAAACTTTATTTAATAGTAATGTAGTAGCAGTGTACAAAATATGTACATGATAGTTTTCCTTTAAAGAACATCACTAAATCTACCCCTCTGTATTTAATTACAGAAAGATGGGCTCATTCCAAGGACTGCCATATTTTTTTCCTTCTTCTCTCTCTTTCTTTAGCTTATTCTACCTCTCTTTTCATCCCCCCCCCCCTCTGGGGTTTTTTGGCTAACTTCTTCATAAGCAATTCCACTTAACCCCTTATTTGCTTTCTGACAGAATAAGAAAATCTGTCAGTGCCACCACCACCACTACTGCAGTAATGATGACAGCTAGGATGGCTCAAGGTTCAGAATATATTATATTTTGTTTAGTGCATTCAAGGAAAAACAAGCAAGTATTGTTTTCTTGGATTATCACTAACTCAACTGTACAAATGACTATAATCCTTGTCAGTCAGATAGGTAATGGGGAATCAATGAAAGATGTCATACAGTCCATGTAAACTCCATAACTTCATATCTTAAAGCTGAGCAAAAGAGAGAGAAAAAGCTTTTAATATTGCTGTAGGTTTTATAGGACTGCACTATGATTGAATGCTGGTGGGACTCCCTCTGTTTGGATGCTGCCCAGTGTTAAAGTCATAATAACAGCAAATCTCTTGGCTTACAGGGACAATATTGATCACTATCCCTTTTCTTCATTTCATATTTAAATGTTTGGAGAATCTAGTTTATAGATCATATTCTAGATTGCAATTCCGCCCATCATATTCTGGGTAGAGATTTTAGTAAGGATGGAAGTTGTAGGCATTTTCTGAACATTTTAAAGGTTCTTAGCTTGCTTTCACAATGGCACCGTGGGAAAGAAGGTGTACTTTTGCCAAAATCACCTGCGATTGGCTCCTTTTATAAATCTTTGATGATGAGCTGATTTGCACTTCCTGTTTAGCCTTAGCGCAAAGTTTCAGAAGAGCATGAATGGATGACATATTCCTCAGCCTGCCCTGTCCTGCTGGAAACACAATCGTCTTGGTATCAAAAGGAGTGATTTCTCCCCTGCACTGGCAGAAGCTGGGCAGGCCGGCCTCCTGCTGCTCCTCATTCCATCTTACACAAACATCTCTCTTCAGTTGGCTGGCATGCGCCCTAGCGGGCATAACTCTCATCTCCGTTTTCTCCCTTCAACAACCATTTCATATTGGACTGTTGGGCTGTCTGCCCTGAAAAGCTGAACATTTGTTTGGATTTTGTTCTTTTTTACAGGCTCCATAGTGAAATGGTGAAATGCTGGCTGTTTCTTTGTCCTCCTTTTCCTTTTCACTGGGTGAAATAGACAATGGCTCTGCCAAGTTTCCTTTCCTAGCCCAAGTGACAAGAAGAACTGTAAATTAGTTGTCATCCTGAATAAACATGCCCACAGAACAGGAAGTAATTGGGGCTTGCATGGGGAAAAGAAGCAAGGATTCTAGCAGTGGGGGATTGTATTAACCACTCTCCAGGCAGAAAACCTGGCCATCCTGCTGGGCAAAGTGGATGAAGAGATTGAAATTCTGAAAAGCACTTCTTAATCTGGCTTCATTTCCAGCCGTTTTATACCCAGGAGACAAGCAACTGAAGGTTGCAATAAAGAAAAGCCTGCAGATTCAATAATATTACTAAATCAAGAGATTCTAAATGTTAAGGGGAAGGGGAGAGACTTCCCAAAATATTCTGGAATAATTAAAATTAGAGTTGACTTTTACAGTAATAGCAGGTGATTGTACTGGATTGGTTGTTTTAGGAAATAAGCAGAGGGTATGAGAGGGTCCAGGCTACAAGCTCACTGAGGAAATGAAGAGGGAGCTAACAGGAGTTTATTAGAATTGTTGAATAGGGAAGGGGGGAAAGGTGTGTGCCTGTGTGTGTGAGTAGAAAAGTTGTGTGTCTTGAAAAATTGTGAGTTGAGGAGAAAGAGAAAAAAAAAGTCAGCTGCTGATTGCAAGGAGTATATTCTGAGAATTGCCCACTGTGGTGATTAAGTGATTGCCTTCTGCTCAATAAGAAGGAAGCTAAGAAGAAACAGTGAGATTTAATAGGCACTTTCTGGGGGGGGAAAAGTCCATCACAAATTTTCCCTTCACAAGGGAAATGCATTTGGCTTAAAGTTCAATAAGAGAGCTTTAAATGATTCCTGAGGGGAATGGAAATTAAAACCCTGAAGTAAGGACTTCAGATAAAGATTTATACCTGTAGAAATGGAGAGGTAGATGAAATGGGACTCTGAAACGACTTACAGAAAAATCAGAAATGTTGGCTCACAAAATTCATTCCCTCGTCTGCACACAAATACTTATATTTTTCATACAATTTTCATACAGGAATGAATTGGTTGTGGGAGCCACTCCTGTGGCTAGCATATGCCATTTGTTCAAAAGGAATAGAAGCAAAAGAAATGGAGGCATATCCTTGTACATTACAAATATCCATTTCTGCTAATTAATTCAGAAGAGTAAATTTAGCCATGCTGTAAAGAGCATCTGTTAAAATAAATGGAGGAACTAGAGGAAATAGAAACCATAATATTGATGATATCTACTATACGAGTCCAATACTACACCAGGTT
Source organism: Sibynophis collaris (assembly GCA_036250565.1). Classification (NCBI taxonomy): domain Eukaryota; kingdom Metazoa; phylum Chordata; class Lepidosauria; order Squamata; family Sibynophiidae; genus Sibynophis; species Sibynophis collaris. The sequence goes on along the minus strand of JANHFK010003411.1, from coordinate 23,013 downwards.
AGAATCCCCCAAACATAACATTGCCAATGGATTCCTGCAAAATAAGATCTTGAATACTCACTCTACCATACCTCGCTCTTCCTCACTAAGACTATGGGATGGGAAGAAGGGAGTATCTGGCCTACTATCATTGGGCTCCAGGTTAGCAGCCAATGGCAGGGCCCCCAGCAAGTTTCATAATCCTTTCTGGTGAGAAAATAGGCTATAGGTTGGGCAGTGAGGCAATGTTAGTGCAGCTGGGCACAACCCACCATAAAAGTAGGGTGACTATTAGAATACCTTAAGAAATAAGAATTAATGGGTTTAATAATTAAATCCCCTTTCTGCCAAAAAATATTTAACGTTAAAGAATAATTTAGGTGTGAATGTACTAAACCTATGCAGATTAGTGGTACAATCTAACCCATAGCTGTCAAAGTCTTGGTCCATTGGCCGGATGCATCACGCGCTAGCCAAACCCATACCCGATTTAGCGAAGGGGAAAAAAATCCCAATATATCATGTGATGCCGCCGTGACGAAGTGAGTTTGATATCCTTGATCTAGCCGCTTTCCTGGCACAGCAGTGTTCTGTTATCCAGCAAAACAGAAAACAGCATTTTCTTTGGTGCTGATGCTGATATCACAGTGACATGTGATATCACAGTGACAGTAACATGTGATATCACAGTGACAGTGACATATGGCCATTGCTTGCACCCTACCTAGTCCTCCTCCCCCTCTTGACCTTAGGCATATATGGGATAGCACAGGAAGATGTGCTGTTGCTACCTCACCCTGGAACAGAGCAGATGCAACATAGCAGATTGATATTGTCATAGTAAGCAGGGGACTATTGCAGTAGCAAGCAAAATGCAGGGAGAGACCAAGTGTTATGAATCCTAGTCACCCCTCCATCACCTTCTGGTACACTCTGACCTCCCCCTTAAAATTAACTTGTACTTTTAAAGAGGCAGGGGGTTACAATGATGGACATCTTGTCCAAAAACCTATTTAAGAGAATTTTTTACCAAGCGTGGACCTTCTATGAAATTACTGACTTATCTTGCCAGCAACTTTCTCCTCCAAAGGCTAGATGAAGGGCTTCATAAGTAAGATAGACTTGATGAGAAAATGTAAATGGTGTTACTGCTGAAGGCATGCCAGGCTTTTAAAGATTTTCAAAAACTAAAAGAGACCTCTTGGCCATTTTGAATACTGTTAAAAAGTAAATGCAACTATTCTGCCTACTTTATATTTCTAAGGGAAGGATAAGCTTTAGCAATATTTTACTTGAATCTGGTTTTCATCTTACCATGCTCTCAAATAAATTTGTGGTGAAACATGTATGAGGCATTACTAGTGATGCATTACAAAGAAAACAGGATACACCTAGAATTGGTTATAAAGATCACCAGAATTTTAAGTTTTCATTCCCCAATAGCAAACTTTTTCTACTAATCTTTTGTCTTAAAACATGAAGGAATAGTTTTTTTCTTATTTTATATATCCTGGTAATATAGGAGAGGAAAGTGCATTATGAGGATCTCAGAGCATTGTTTAAATTGACTAATAATAGAAGATTTGTTCTCAAGGTGAAGATGTCATTCTTTTGAGGCAGCTCCATGGTGTTTGACATTAGTATAAAACTCTGTACAAGTGGCCCTCAATTTATGACTACAATTGGGAATGGAATTTTGGTTGCTAAGCAAAGCAGTTGTTAAGTGTCACCAGGTGACCAGATCCAATTTTACAACCATTTTTACTGCAGTCATTAAGCAAATCACTGAGGTTATTAAGAGAATCACATGCGATCATTAAACAAAGCCACATTCTCCAATTAACTGCTTGTTGGAAGCTGGATTTGTTAAAGATGATGTGCCTGCAAGATGCTGCAACTGTTGTAAATGTGAGCTGGTTGTCTATTGCCCAAATTGTGATCATGTGACCATGGGAGTGGTGCAACAGTTGTAACTTTGAGGATGGGTCACTTTTGCCAAGGCTGTTGTAACTTCAAATCATTGTTAAACAAATGATTGTAAGTCAAGGACTACCTATATTACAGTATAGAAATTTTAATTTAGAGTGATCATTTTCATTCTTACATTTATTCTGCTTTGCTCTTTAGATTAAATTTACCTGGATAATGTGAATTCTTAGATTGGAAAACAATGCCTTGCAGAATTACTTTTTGAACAATGCTAATGTTTTTTACACCGTTACATGATTTGAGCTGAAGTCATGATAGGTCAATCATATCCAGTTTTTAGTTACTGAAAAAGTTGTGCTTAAATCCCTTGATTTAAATCCATCTCAACTGAACATGCTCAGGTATTCAGCTTCATCAGGGGGGGGG
>JANHFK010003411.1:2017-13458 GCA_036250565.1 Sibynophis collaris | reverse complement strand
CGAAAGTCGAGCTGCAGGAGGTGGTGATCTGTCCATGACTGGGGAAAGATCTCTATGTCCCCTAATTTCAGATCACCCAACCACTGTCCAGAGACAGTGACTTTTCTTACTACATTTGTTAAATGAATCACTCTTCTTCTTCTTGTGCCATATCCGTCATTGGACATTGGCGATCATGTTGACGATCCTAAGTGAATCACTGCAGTTGTTAAATTAGTAACATGGTTGTTAAGTGAATCTGGATTCTCCATCGACTTTGCTTGTCAAAAGGTTGCAAAAGTTGGTCACAAGACCCTGTGACACTGCAACTATTATAAACATGAACCAATTGTTGAGTATCCAAATGTAAATCACCAGACTATGGGGATACTGCAAGGGTCATAAGTGTGAGTCACTTTTTTCAGTGCTGTTGTAACTTCGAACGGTCACTAAGTTGTAAGTTGTTGTAAGTCGAGGACTACTTGTACTCTGATCATCCAGAGCAAATTGGATAGACTTTTTAAAAATCATATATACACACATGCGCATAGAGTGTTTGATCATCCATGTATCATGTTCAGTCAATTATAACTGAGAATGCAACCTATAGCAGTGAAACCCAGGAGTACTTCTTGCATGCATATTCACTGCATAATGAATTCAGTCTTAACTATCTAAGAAAGATAGATTCTGAAAGTTCTATCATGCATAAAACATTATAGAAAATATACAGATTCAACACATGCATATTTACATCTAGAGTCACTAGGATCTAAATATATAGCTTAAGAGGGATTGTGCACAATGTTTTCAACATATTCAGTCAATAAGCTGTTTTGTTAAATTGAGAAATGAACTGTGTGAATAAGGACTAAGAAGAAAGTTGTGGCATCATCTATTTTGCTTCTGAGAACATCTCTAACCACATCTTAAATGGTGCCTGTGCTAATAATAAATAAACACATGAACACAGAATTTCCCAAAGAATAAAATTTCTCTTTACTCTGTCTCACTTACTTACTACAATACCAGAGATTTATCTACAAAGGAAAGACCTTAAGGGTCTTTCTCCAGCCTCCTGTTCGAAAACATTATTATTGTGTGGAGAACAATGTCTCCTTTGTTTTATGTCAAGAGCACAGGAGATCTTGTATCTTGGTATACAATTGTGTGATCATCGCATATGCTTGTGTCACAAGTTGTTCCTTTGGTGTTGGCTGCAAGATATTGTCAACTGAGATTAATGAAAAGAAAAGAAAAATTCAAAACAAAACAAAACAAGATTTAGCACTTTTTGCTCTTCCCATGCTAGATTCATAAATGTTTAAATGCTTAATTTCTCTTTTGGTCCTTTTACTTTCTACCATAGTAGCACAGGTGTGATTTGTAAACGCATTGTATTCATATGATTTATGGCTCTGAACGAAGAGTAGTAGGATAAAGAAAAATGCAAACTTGTAAACCCTTGAAACATTTGATCAGTTTCATTTTTTTAAAAAAATATTTTTAAAATAGTCTCATGTCACTAAATATTTCTCTATAACAAGAAGAACCCAGGCTTTGATTTGTAAAATGCTTCTTCAGTCAGAATCTGCCTTCGAGTCACTCAAAGGAGTGTGAAGAAATGCTTCCTTTTATCTGTTTAAGAGTCCTTCCACTGATCTTTGTTGGAAGACTCTTAGTCCTAGTGTCCTAGAAAAGGAGGATTTTCTAGGAAGTTTCATTTTATTTGTTTCCCACCTTTATTATATTTTTACAATTAACTCAAGGCAGAAAATATATCAAATACAGGTAGTCCTTCACTTACAACAGTTCATTTAGTGACTGTTCAAAGTTACAATGGCACTGAAAAAAGTGACTTATGAATGTTTTTCACGATTATGACCTTTGTCCTGTGATCAAAATTCAGATGCCTGGCAACTGGTTCATACTTATGACCATTGCAGTGTCTCAGAGTCATGTGATCACCTTTTGAGACCTTCTGACAGATTCACTTAACAACTGTTTTACTAACTTTACAACTGCAGTGATTCACTTAACAAATCTGACAAAAAAGTTGTAAAATGGGGCAAAACTCACTTAACAAATGTCTCACTTAACAGAAATGTTGGGCTGAATTGTGGTTGAGGACTACCTGTATTCCTTCTTCCCCACAACTCTGTGAGTGGGTTGGGTTGAAAGAGCATGGTAAGCCCAAAGTCTCCAAGCTGACTCTTAATAGCTAAGGTAGAACATGAACTTACAGTCTCCAATTTTCTAGCCAGCTATCTTAACCACTAGACCAAACTGGCTGTCATCTATCCAGTTTTTTAATGCCATGTCTGATTTTGTATACCTGGTCATATCCATCTCAATTCACCTTTTTTCTCCAAGCTAAAGGAACTCAAATGTTCTACTCATTTCATGTTTTTAAACTCCATGATCCCTTACCTTCTTTCCCACTTCTTCCAGTTCTGTTATATGCTTTTTAAAATATGGCAATCAGAACTGCACACCAGTTATTAACATATGATAGATTTGTATACAGAGCTTACAATTTGGCACTTTTATTTTCAGCCCCTTTTCTAATAAATAACACAGAATTTGCTTTTTTAACAGTTGCCACCTAAGTTGTTATCTCCATTGAGTTATCCATTGTAACCTCAAGTTCTTTTTTTCTTCTTCAAGCCAATTATCAGCAGCTCAGAGACCATCAGCATATACATGAATGTGTGCCCTAAGTTTCTTCTTTTATACACTTACATAAATCACATTTGTCATTTAATTGACCATTGAGTTTGAAGACATGCTCCTGGATTGCTTCTCAATCACTTTGAATTTTTACCTCACAGAATATTTTATTATCATCCATAATATGGCCAGTTCACTGTTTATAAGGCAAGATATTTTATGAATAGGTTAAAACCTCAGTCCCAATACTGGTCTTTGAAGGGATTGATTTCTTAACCTTCCTCCATTAATACAATTTTCTATTTTTTCCAATTTGTTTTATTTTAAAACCACTTAACAATCTGTAAACGGATAGATCTTGTTATAAGCTGTGGTTGCTCAATTTACTCAAAAGCATTTGATGAGCAATTTTGTTAAAAACATCATGAAAATCTAAGACTACAGCATTGATAGAGTTACCTCCATCCATGTGCCTGTCAACACTCTAGAAAAAAGTTGATGAAGTAGGATTTACTTACAGTCCAGGATAACATTTCCTCAGCAAGGCTTATTTCTCTCTGTGTTGAGTTACTTTTTCTTTGAATGTCATTTCTACCAATTTACCTGGAAGAGACATTAAGTTAACCCGCCTGTAATTTTCCAGATCTCCCCTAGTTCCCTTTTTAAAGATTGATATCATATTGGTTACCTTCTAGTTCTCTGGCACTGAGCCTGATTTGAAGGAGAAATGAGGAAGTCAGCAGTTTTATGTCTGAGCTCTTAAGAACACTTGGGCGAATGCCATCAGGACCTGGTGATTTGTTATTTTTTAATCTCTCAAAATGTCTTATAATATGGTGAAATGAACAAAAAAATCATGCCTCCATCTCTGTAACTGTAGTTTAAATTGGGATATTTTAATCAATTAAAAAGGAAAATAATTTTGAAATTAGCTCTTTTGTCATTTGTGTTTACTTCCCCACATAACCTTCACCATTGCTACACACTTCTGCCAACAATGTGCATGTTTCTTAAAGACATCACAAAAGAACTCTCCACTTTACTTCTTTACTTAAGTCAGCAAATCCTATGAAGGCAGTCCTTTAACTTTGGGAAAAGGTGGAAGCCCCACGGCACTGATTTAAGACTGTATGACAGATGGTGTAAGATGGTGAGATCTAACTTTACAATTGCTTCCTGGGAGGTTCATGAAGTGTGAGGCTTAGCACTGTCATCTTGCATCAAGATTTCCTTTTTCTGCTTCCAAACTCTGCTTAATCATTGATGCAAAGTTCTGAATGTTTCAAAGTAGCACTCTAAGTTGATAGCAGTACCAGATCCAAGGAAATCCATTTGAATAACACCATCTGTGTCCCCCAAAATTGAAACCATAAGTTTCTTGCTGAAGCTTGGATTTTGATTTTTTTCCCCACAAGTGAAGCTTTGTAAAGATATGCCATGGATTGATGCTTTAATTCTCAATCATAATAGTGATTCTATGTTTCACTGACTGTCTCAATACTTGGGAGAAATTTCTCAACTTCATTCTCATAGAATAACAACAGTCGTTGGCAATTTCATCTTGAGAAACTTTGACCTCTGCAATCAGCACACGAAGAACCCATTTTGTACCAACCTTCTGATATTGAAGAATCTCAATAATGTGACCCAAATATTCCTCTGAAATGCAAAAGTTGACCCCAGCTATCTTTTGAGCAATTTCAGTTATCCTGAATCAATTCATTACTATGCCCTGTGTGAAATTTGCCATTTGCTGCCACAGGCTTCATTCTTGATCAAAAATTAGCTCTTCCTGTTTCACTGTGTTTATATGTTTTGACCCAATGATGCACAATATTTATGGGCGTCACTATAAACTAATAATGGTGTGTTCTAATGAGGGCTCATTGCATGGTTCCATATCATAAGCATCAGCAACATTTTTTTCTCTCACAACTTTCTGAAGTTTTTTAAAAAAAGATGCTAAAGAACATGGCATAGTTCTAGCATGTCAGTATTTGTAATCTGTTGGCAATTTGTAAAAATGGAGGCATAATTTTCATTCAACCATTGTTAACTCAATTGTTCCTATTGTTTCCAGAGACTATCCATGCAAATATTCGAGTCTAGTGTCTGGAGAAAAAAAAGGGTCAACTCATAATTCCTATAGGTGCTTTCCAAAAGCATTGTATGTGATGAGCTATAAAGCATCTTTTCTATCTTCTTTCTGAAAACAGAGCTACAATTTATTTTCCTCCACATCTGGGGTAAAGGTAACCTAAAATACTACATTTTATTTTAAACATCAAAGCAATAAGAAAAATTAAAAGAAAATAGGACTAAAAAGAGAAACAAACAAAAATGTTTTGGAATAAATATGAATGTATGAACTTTTGTGTTCTTAAAAAAAATCACATACTTTTAATCGCCAGATTTAACAATATACAGCAATGACATTTGAAGATAATTAACGGATAACCTTAAATATTAGATTTGTATTATTTTTCATATTAGCAAAGCATTTCTATGCCATGTAGAACATTCGAATCATGACAGCAGGCTGAGCACAAAGGGATTAAAAGAGGATGAATCTACATCAAGTATACAAAAAAAATATTAAAATCTATCTTTATCAGAAACAATACTGTCAAAAACTAAATTATAAAAATCACTCTGCCTTGTTGCCTTCCAAATGTCACTTCCTCTTTAGCATGGTGGAGAGCTGCAGAATTCTAGTAGGTAGTAACCTTGAGACAATTGCTTATCTATTTGGATGAATAATTTTCAAAAGTATAGCAACATTTTTGAAACAGGTATCAGTATCATGGCTTACTATTTGGTCAAAGTAATAATGTAAGCATGGGTACACTATATAAAAGTACACCAATATCATGATATTATCCATTATAAACTAACAAACATTTTAAATTTTTTAAAAGAACCATTCCGTAGGACAAATTTTGTGTCATACCATTAACTTCTTCAGTGGGGATCACATATTGATACTCTTGACCCAAATTACATAAGTAGGTGAATTTAAGAGATAGATCTAGTGAATTACCTGATCACTGTCTGACAGAACAGGCAACCATCCTTTGAATTAGCAACATTAAGCAACATTAGGAGGACAGGGCGCAGTGCAATAAAAAAAATAACAGGTTCTTAATAAGAACAATAAAGTTTCTTAATAAGAATAAAGATTTTTTTTATAAAAGGGCAGTGTAGTATAATATGTTCTACAGTCTCAACTTCATGGTTCCCACAAGGACATATAGTTAGTCATAGTTTACTCTTTAATTTCATCAAGGACAGAGCATTATACCTGATACATGTGAAGGTACAAATGCTATTTCAATAATGTAATGTAAGGTGGATATATACTTATGTAAAACTGCCCTTCTCAATCATTCTTATGGATTCCATTATCATTTTCCTTACTTCCTTTGGATCAAGGGATATAATAAATTTCTGGAAAATCCATAGAAATGAAGATTATATCTTTCCTCCAGTCTAAGAAATAAAATTCCCTTTTAGACACACTTAATTCCTAGTGACTTAAATGGTTGCATCCATAGAGTACAGATAGTCCTTGCTTACTGACCACTCATTCAGCGATCATTCAAATTTACAATGGTGTTGAAAAAAGAAACTTATGACCAGTTCTTAAAGTTGTGGTCATTGCAGCATCCTCACAGTCATGTGATCACCATTTGGACGCTGGTACACATTTACGATGGTTGCAGTGTCCTATGGTCTCATGATTGCCATTTGCAACCTTCACATCCAGTTCCAATAAAGTCGGTGAAGAAGCTAACAGAAAATTGCAACTAGCAATTAGATGAAGTCACATTTAACGACCCATGGTAAATTCATTTAACTACCATAGCTGGAACCAATGCCATTAAGTCAATGTAATTATGAGAAATTGCACTTAATGATTGTATCCCTTAGCAACAGAATTGCCAGTCCAAATTAGAGTCGGTGAGTGAGGACTATCTGTATTCTTATTACAAGTGGGTTTTCTGTAAATTATCACTTGGGATTAATAGTTAAATCAGCTGGAGGAAAAGGAAAACCATCCATTCTAACCAAATCCATATCCTGGTTTCTACTGAGATATCACAGTGTATAAAGACAACATTACATTTGATACATATGGGCAAAATTGACTGATGAAGTTTGCCTTGGTGAGCTTCCGTTGGGCTATAATCTTTACAGATATTAATTTGAGTGACTCAAAATCTTTGAAAGGATGAATAACCACCCTCTCAAAAAAAAAGGTTGAATAGTAGTACAGACTTCCTTTGGCATTTTTAGTTGTCTAATGGAGAGAGAGTTTCCATATTGCTGAAAATGGGAAAACAATCCCAAGTGATTTAGAGTCCGTGGTGAAACCCCCCTGGTTCTATTTGGCATGCTGAACCGGTAGCGCCAGCTGTGGGAGGCTCTGCCTGCCCACCGGAACGTTATTATGTCCTGTTTTTTAACAAATCTGCACATGCACAAAAGAGGAATGCGCGCCCCCACATAGGAACACACCTGAACCAGTAGCAAAGGTAAGTAGATTTCACTGCTGTCTCATAGTGTCTCATATGATTGTTCTCCAGCCACCATTTATGATTTTTACTTCTTGCAAATCTCTTTCTCTCTCTCTCTCCCTCTCCTTCTCTCTGAATACATAAGTTTCTTTTCATTCCACCAAGAGTAAGGAAGAGGATTGCCAAATAATTTGCATACAGGATACCAACCAGCTGCCTTTTAAGCCAAAATAAGAGAGTTATTTTTATTTTAGTTCTGAACTCTGACATATCTCTAGTAATTAAATAGCAAGGAGTTATAGCCATGACTCACCCCCTCTGGGCTGGATCACTTCTTTTAGGATACCCTTGTTGAGAATATCCATTTCTTGATGTATTTCAGGTAGACTTCTTAAAGCAGGAGGATACATTATCAGTGGAGTTTTCTGTTGCTGTACTCCAATTTATTTTTCCTCTGGAAAGGAAAAGGTTTTTTAAAGTTAATAAAGGCCATATAAAGAGGTGTTCAATCTGGAAGCCTCAGTTAGTTTTTGCCATTTCTCCATCTGGGCATTTTTCTTTTTCAGCTTTAGAAATGCCATATATTAAAGATACAGTATAAAGAGGGAGGGATGCTCCCTGTAGGTTTCATAAATGCCAAGGACTTTTGGCATTCTCACTCAAATCAGTGCGGAAAATTATATAAAAGAAGTAAATGATAAGAGCCAGATACAGAAAACTGAATTTCAGGGAACTGTTTTTCGACAAAATTCTGTGGGAAAAAGCACTGGAATCTTGAGTGTTAATCAAAACATACAGTATGAAAGTGTGTGTGTGTGTGTGTTTGTCAATTTTGAGTCCTGGTGACTGCTTGGACTAGTTCCTGCTGTTTTCTTGACAAGATTTTTCAAACGTGGTTTGCCACTGCCTCATTCTTAAGGCTGAGAGAGAGTGACTGGCACAAGATCATCTAGCTGGCTTTGTGCCTAAGGCGGGACTAGAACTAGAACTGATGTCCTGGTTTCTAGCTTGGTATTCTAACCATTACATCAAACTGGTTCTTGCATATGGATCTACAGATAGTCCTCAACTTACAGCCGTTTGTTTAGTGACCGTTTGAAGTTACAATGGCAATGAAAAAAGAGACTTATAACCAGTTTTCACACTTCCAGCATTCCCATGGTCACATAATCAAAATTTGGACTCTTAGCAACTAGCATCTATTTATGACAGTTGCACTGTCCTGGGGTCATGTGACCGCCATTGTGACCTTCCCATCCAATTTCCAACCAGCAAAGTCAATGGGAAAAGCCAGATTTGGTTAGCGACTGCATGATTCACTTTAACAACTTTACAAATTCAACACTTTAACTATGGCAAAAAAGGATCATAAAATGAGACACAACTCACTTAACAACTGTCTTCCTTAGTAAGGGAAATTTGGGGCTCAATTGTCATTGTAAGTTGAGGACTACCTGCAGTACTTTATTTAATACAAGGGGTGTAAATCTAAATATGTAAAACCAAGTATTAGAATTATTTATACTTTATGCCTCTCTCGCTCACTGATAAGTGATTTGCACACTGTATGTTGCACAGTTTCAAATCTGAACATTCCTTACATTCAGCAGTAGGTATCTCCTCAGTAACCATTAGGATTGAAATTAATATATTTCAATTACATTACTTTAGTATTTCTGAGTTTAAAATATTCTCATTGTGAAGAACACAGCCCATTAAATAAATGTGTACATCTTGTGTCTTTGGGTTTGCTTTGATAATACCGTCTAATCTAATACAATGTTAATGTTGCAAGTACAGGCAATCTTTGCTTAAGAACCAGTCGCTTAGCAACTGTTCAAAATTATGATGGATACGCACCCCCCAAAAGATCCATATCATCCAGTTCTGGAGTTCCAATTGCACCCCTTACACACACATAAACACATACATGTGGACACATGACCACATTTCAGGTAGTTGGCAACCGGCTCACTTTTATGGCCAGTGACAGGATTCCATGGATGCATGAACCTGATTTACATCACTTTTCTCCAATTTCTGGTCTTCTCAGCAGCAAACACCCATGGTAATGAATTGAGTCACTTTCTGATTGCTGTGTTTGCTTTATAACGGTGTTCACTTTACAGCTAAAAGGGCCATAAAATCGGGTTGATCATGAGAGTGAACTTATGACCATCATGACTTATAATAGAGAATCTAGACTCTGTTATGGCCATAAATCAAGGACTACCTGTATTAAAAAAGAATTGCTTAGCCATTTCCCTTCTAGCAGGTTGCTAGCATGGATGAAGTTACCTAAACTCCTACTAGATCCCCTGGTTTTTACAGACCATGGCAATTTACCTTGCAGTTTGCTTTAAACAGCTCTAGGTTTTGACTTTTTTTGTCTTCTACTGATAGATCGTCAACAAAAGAGCAGGAGTCATTGGTGCAAAACTCTGAGACAAGCTGTGGGAAAAAGAGTGGTATCATCTGTTTATTTACATTTCCCTGGAAATTTTAAAAACCCATAAACATTAATATTTTGTCAGTTGTCTGACAGTACAACTGACATAATAGTTTGTGCCTTGTCAAGTAACAAAGCCTTTTAGAAATTGCATGGCAACATGCTGTCACAGTAAGAGTCAAAACCAAGGTCTTGCTTGAGATAAGCTCTTTCAACATGTTATATGAGTGGCTGGAAAACTCTTGCATTTTTGCTAGGACCCCTATTGTTCTCTGCTATTGGCAGGCATCTTTCTCTTCTGTTTGGAATGGCAAAATGCCAAACACTGCTAAACACCCACCCACACCACACAGACCATTAGATTTGCCAGATTTCACACACAAACCTTGATTGGAAATTTCCCATTCTCTAGAGTGCTAAGTTCAGTTCACAGGAGAAACAAATCAGCATAGGCTTCCCCCACTCCCCATGTAATATATTGTTTTTCTATATTATATGGAATCCATCTCCTCCGTGATCTGTGTTTGTAGATAACAAATACTGGTGTCTACAATTGTTCCACATTTAAGGAGGTACGGATAGGATTGTATACTTTGAGACAGTTTAGTTTTGCTCAAGTATTTTACCAGTAACTTCAGTTCACAGAATAAAATATTCTCCTTTATGGATAAAATGATTTTTTAGAAAAATCACTTGTGACTTATAAAAAAATGTATTGCAAGTTCCAGAGTCCTTGGCTAAGAGACCAGCAAGAGATGAACTAAAACTAACAAAGGCTGTTGAGTTTTATGTCATAAAATTCAGTCACCTCTGAGAACTGATTTCTGCTGGGGAGCAGAGTAAAACTTAGACAGGGTCAGTCTAAATTAGTTTTCTCTTTGATGCCTCATGTTTTTCAGAGTCCTGATGTTCTAAAGAGGGAAGAAAAAAAGCACAATGGCAATAACCTTCATTTTTCTCTTACTATTGAAAAGATTTGAGTAACAACATTATTGAAGCCCAGACAACCAAGATCATTAGGAATAGTGTGACATATAAATGTAATAATTTAATTATGTGTGGTTAATCTACAGTTTGATTCACGGTTTAAGACTGGTGGAAGTTAAATAATTCATATCCTAACTAAAGACCCAATAATTATTAAGGGTCTAAGAATATAGTTAGTTCCAAGGAAGGATTTGTTTGTTTGTAAAATTAGGCTGTTCAGGTTTGATAAATTATTCTGCTGGTTAATGACCATAGTGAAGTTATTTGATTTGACAAATTCAATATTTCCAGATATCAAAGGAGTTATTTAGATATTGCTCACAGAGTGATAGGGATAACAACAGATTTCGTTTTCTGTAAGTGTTCATCTTCAATCTATGAGTATTTCATATTTTTTTACAATTGTTTGTCCTCAATCCTAGTATTACCAACATCAATGAACCAGATTACAACATTTATAAAATTATACGACAGAGATGATAGCTAAAGTAGAAATACAAATAAGCAAGGGATGAAAAAAGACCTTTAATTGGATATACAAAAGTTTTCTGAAGCCTTGAGCAAAGCTTTGAGGAAAAAAAATGTTGAATGGAGATTCAATCCTACTACAGCAACTTAATGAATTAAAGATCAAGACTGTCAGAAGCAAAAAAAAGAAATAAAAGGAATATTTTGTATGATCAAAGTTAAAATAAAAAATACTTCTTTAAACATTCTTCTATTTTCTTTCGTTTATTGTGTACTTTTTTCTTTATGATACCTGTTTGTATTATCTTTTAGTAGTGTTAAACTCTTTAATACAAAGTATTTTTCTAAGAAAAGGATTATCATAAAGTAAA
>JANHFK010003410.1:112327-127009 GCA_036250565.1 Sibynophis collaris | reverse complement strand
ATAGAATAGAATAGAATAACAGAGTTGGAAGGGACCTTGGAGGTCTTCTAGTCCAACCCTCTGCTTAGGCAGGAAACGGTTGTCCAATGTCTTCTTAAAAATTTCCAGTGTTGGAGCATTTACAACTTCGGTGGCAAGTTGTTCCACTGATTAATTGTTCTAACTGTCATGAAATTTTCTCCTTAGTTCTGATAGTGATAGGATACACACACCCACCCTGAGTCCATATCCTATCAATAACAAGCAAGTGCTATTGATGGATGAGTTACTTTAGAGTAGAGATTTCCAACTTTTTGGGATTGACGGACATATTTGAGAACATTGTTAATTATTTCCACAAAATAACTATTAGCAGGCTTGTTCATTGACAAATGGCTAACATGCATGGATATATGCATCAGACTGTAGGCTAGTCTGAAAAATTAGAAAACAGAACAAGATGATGGCAAGCTGCTTTTGTAACATGAAAATATTATGGATGTAATAGATTTCTCTGAGTCTGGAATATGAATGAACAATTGCATAACACTGCAGAACCAGACCATATGGATAACACATAATACAGTTCCCCTTTAAATCAAGACGTTTTACCAGAATCTAACCTTTTTGGTTGACAGTGGACAATCCATGCCATCCCCAGGGCTAAGCTTTATTTGAGGGAGGCTTGGCTTATTGGCTGGACTGAAGTAATGGCAGTTCCTTTTACCACTTATTATGTGGCACAAGGAATATATTTGCATGCCTATATTTTGCTTGTCGTTTTGAGATTCCATGATAGACGATTAGCATACTATTTCAAACTGTAGAAAACACAGGTCTATAAAATCTTATTATATTATTAAATTTGAATCTGTAGAGTCAAATTAAATGTTACCTGAAGATGTATCTAATAGGTAAAGGTACTGCTATAGATAAAGTTAAGGATTCACTGGAGAACAGCCTAATGCTGGGAAAGATTGAGGGCAAAAGAAGGGGACGACAAAGAATGAGGTGGCTGGATGGAGTCACTGAAGCAGTCGGCATTAGCTTAAATGGACTCCAGAGGATGGTAGAGGACAGGAAGGCCTGGAGGAACATTGTCTATGAGGTTGCAATGGGTCGGACATGACTGTGCAACTAACAACAACAACAATAGATAAAGATCTTGTATTTGTTAGACTTTAACACACTATGCTAATGAAAAGAAATTGATCACCTATCAGTTATAGACAGAAACAGGGAGCTGATCCTGACATAAAGCAACGATTTGAGTTCTCCATCCAAAGGATTAGATTCTTTATATTTGTCCTTGAATAAATTTAAATTAAAATACAAGTTAAAAAAAACTACATCTGTACTCACTTTCATTTGGAAGAAAAGTTTGAAGATTCCTGTTCTCCATCTGAATTTGCCTGTTGCAGCAAATCACTTTATCTTTCATTCAGAGACAAAGCATATTAGCTTTGGATCGTATTAGCTAATGGAGTCCAGGTGTTCAATTTAATTAAAGATTAAACAAGTAATTTATATCCAATGGGCATTTTTTGCTTGTAGAGAAAATTTTCATCAACAGTAGTAAATAGTTTCTGTAAGTAGCAGGGCATGATTTGTTTTGAGCTTTCATTTAATGTACTTTAATTAAATGTAAGACATGAATGTATTTACTGCTAAAATGGAACTCTCTGGACCTATATCAAAATAGATCTATTCAGACCTACTAGTAATAATAATTCAGAAGCCACTAGATGGCAATAAGGACATGCAGAAAATCATTTTTATTTTTTTTATCATCTGGGACTTGGTTGTCTGTAGTTGGACCTTTAGTCCATCTTCAAAGAAAGAGTTGAACATATTTTCAAAACGGTGCTCATGTGAAGGAACTCTAGATTAGCCTTCAGGATCTCAGGTTCTTTTACAAAGCTGGACAAGTAGGATTTGGAAATATTTGCTTTTACTATTGACCTAACTTAGAATTGTGTTATAGTTTTAGAGGAATGGAATGAGCTTGTTTTAAGGTTAACTGAGTCACTAAATAGTCAAAAAGAGGTATATTATATATACAAGGTTGATCTTTATAAATTAATCCAGACAGCTCTACAAGAAAATATATTATGGATACTTAGTATTTACTAAATTATGGAACATTACAACTCTTGAAATCAAGGATGCTCAGTATCTTTTGTTCCATGCTGATTAATATAATAAAAATTGATCTGCCTGTAGTTCTTTTGCTTGTAGAGGTAAGACCATATACAGATGATATGGATTAGAAATAAGAAAATGGACATTGCTTGAGCAAGTTAAATGAAGTTTTAATTAATGGTTCAATTTTCATGGAACAGATTGGGAACACATTTTAAAATAAATTAATATGTAGATGTTTCAAAATTTAATAACTCTACAACAAATAGGAAGAATTGTGTGTGTGTTGTTTGCTGCCAAAAAAGCCATTGTAGTCCTAGGCTGCATCAACAGAGGAATAGTATCAAAACCATGTGAAGTATTAGTATTGCTATATACTGCACTTGGAATATTGCATCCAATTTTGATCATCATGATATAAAAATATTTAAATTCTAAAAAGAATACAGAGAAGAGCAACAAAGATGATTAGAGTACTAGAGGCTAAAACATATGATGAACGCTTGCAAGAGCTGGGTATGTCTAGTCTAACGAAAAGAATGGCTACTGGTGACAAGATAGCAATCTTCCAATATTTGAGGGGTTGTCATACAGAAGAAGGTGACAACTTATTCTTCAAAACACCTAGGGGCAAGACATGAAGTAATGGATGGAAATTTACCAAGACATATCCAACTTAGAACTAAGGAGAAATTTCCTGATAGTGAGAACAATTAATCGATGGAATGAATTGCCTTCAGAAGAATTGAATACACCAACATTGAAGGTTTTGAAGAAGAGATTGGACAGTTCAGAATGATATAAGGGTTTCCTGCTTGAACAGGGGGTTGGACTAGAGGACCTTCAAGGTCACTTCAAACATTTATTCTGAATTAATTCTCAAGTGTTTCAAAATTGGGAATTTCCAAATAATTATAGGAAAGAACCTTTCTTCCTTTTGTAGGCATCCATCTGATGCTGTGTATGATTTGTACAGACGAAAGAAAGACATATTTTTGCAAATGTGGCTCTATCAACTACCCTGGGCCCTTGACAGTATTCATAGTTAACTTGAAAGTGGGATGTTATGAATGTCCTTGGCAGCTATTTTATGTTACTGATGCTGTTTTCTAAATTTTGCTTGTTTTATCTGTTATTTACTTTTTAATTGTCAGCTGCCCAGTCATTATATAAAATGAATAGCTATATACATTAATAAATAAATATATTGGCATTTAGAATCTAAAACCATTAGAGTATATATCAGCACTGTAGTCAATAATATTCAATCTATATTGACAGTTCAAGGAACATAATTGAATTTGAGGACAGCTTTTTGTTCCTGCTTTTAGAATTTATAGGACTTCCACTTTCTGAATGGCTTTCAGTTATGTTGTAAATCAATAACAATGTTTTTAGCTATGGAAGGTATTTTGGATGGTCATTTGAAAGAACAGTAATTACTTGATTCTTTGTATTTATTAGGGAAGTAGGATATAAAAAAACAATCTAATGAATATTATTTGGTTCCAAAGCAGATACTTGCAATGATTGTTTTACAATAATTTTTGTTGGGTCCCAGGACACATTGGTATTATGGGGAATGAAAAAAGAGATTATATAGCTAGGGAGGATTTATTTATTTCTGATGTGGATGTTCCTTTACTTTTAACTCCTTTGGAAATCAAATGTGGACTTAAATAAAATAACAGATAGTGGGAAAATAGACATGCTGAAAGACACTTTTTTTCTGTGTTGATTTTGATGGTTTTTTTTGGGGGGGGGGGGTTGATTGTCAGGATCAGATGAAGGACATTAGTCTTTTCAGAGCCATTCTAGGTTTATTATATGTTAAGATTGAGTCTCTACAGAGGGGAAGAGTACAATAGAACTATATGATAATGTTTGTGGAGAGAAAAAAAACCTCATTCATATTCTTTGATACTCCTGGTGTTAAAATAATGATAAAAATAATGCCTTTCAAACATGTATTTGAATTCTTTCTTACCTACTGATATACTAGCTACTTTGCCATTCTTGAGGATAATTTGATGGCATTCCAGGATTTTTTGGGAGATTAATGGAATGTAATTATTGTTTTGATAAGCAAAAAATAACAGCCGTAAACTGGTGATGAGGTTTGCTTTGCTCTGCTTTGCTATTTCTCTCAGGAAAAAGATGAGCTGAAATGTGCCAACCTTTTCCCACACCTACATCTCAAACTGTGTTCAATAAGAAGATTTGCCAAGGGAGCATACTCAAACAAACACAATCCTTTGTGAAATGAGAAATCAGAATGCAAGTTTCTGGCCAAATGCAGGGGTAATCCCAATTCCTCTGACTTGTACTACATACTCAGGCATAACATCTGAATAGAAATCTTCTGGATACAACACCAAGCTTCCCTATCAGGATTTTACATGCCACTCTGCTTAATATTAGTTTCTGCAGAACCAACAATGTCTTGGAACTGTTTGTATACCTACTTTGTTGACATTGCCCAGGAAGTCAGCAATTCTACTTAAATTAAAAGAATTGGATGTGGGAGGAAGAATGTGTCATCTCTATCTTCATAAGGCAGAATCTGATCCCCTGCTGTGTTTCCAATATGCTCCCCACTTTCTTCTACATATTTCTTCCCCTTTTCTTCACGAAACAGCAGCTTCATTTCACATCCATTTTTTTTTCATACTCTTTCACATCTTCCCACTCACAGATATACACAAATGCAACTCTACATTATTTTCTTCTGCTGATAATGGATTTCTCTGGTGACAGCAAGTGCTGCCAAATATGTGGGTAACATTTAGTTTAGGTTCAAACTGAATTCTTCACCTCTATCATGATGTACAACTTGCTCAGTAGAAAAACTGAAAAAAGCAATTTTGTGTCCATAATAAAATAACTTGCTTATTCCCGCACCCCTCTTCTATATACAAGACCTTGCAGTTTATTCACAATAACTTACATGAAGTAGTGAGCCTTGTAGCGAAGGTAAGTAGAACCCGCCCCTGGAATAGATGTAATGTATATCCAATCTATTCAAAACTCACATTGCTGATGTAGCTATTGTATTGCATATACATTTCATTCCTGCATATTAACAATAACTCACATACTCTAAGAACAAGAAACCATTAGGCATTCCTGTGCAGTGCTTCAGCTTTTAATTGTAAGACATGTTTTGTCAACATGTCCAGCTTTAACGAGGCACAGACTGGTGTTGTGTTTATGTTCTTGTATGTTCTGGAGCACCTCTTTGAATTGAATTGGAAGCTTGCATGGCCCCATTACGAAAAAGCGTATCAGGTACGTTTACTACTATATGCTTCCTGCCATCAACTTACCTGATAAGCCTCCCACGTCCATCTTCTTCAGATTCTTTGCTTCTAAGATGACAACAGTCAGCTTGCCAGCAGTAGGCACATAGCGGAGAGAGAAACAGATGTCACCTAGCTTCTCTTGCTGCAACAAAGCAAAGGGAACTGTAAGTAGATATATATCAGTATATTGCTTAAAACCAAAGGTTAACACATTTATTTTCTGAAGCACTCTTGTAAAAGCATGACCTCTATGTTAATCAGTTAAGAAAACAAGGTACCTCAACATACATGAATTGCTTTGTTATAGCCTGAATCTGAATAACTAGAAAAAAAAATCTGCTCTTATTTCTTATCAGTTCCTGAGATATTATACCAATTACAAATACTGGTACATTCAACATTCAATTTTTCAGGATTTATAAGTGAAATTACCACTTTTGTAACAATGAGAAAACAAATGTGGAAAATACCTGCAAATATACATTTATTTAATTAAAAGCCACTGTTACAACTTTAATCTCTTTGCAGATGAAATTGGTGTATTACATTATTAAAGTTTATAAACATGGAAGATTTTGTATGTAAAATAGATCTCAATATTAATCCTGCTCAAATATCATCTTTGAATTGAACTTAGAAATAAGGTTCTGTACCTGTTTCAGGTAACACCTTCAACACATTAGACCACTGTTTCTCACCCTTGGCAACCTTAATATGTTTGAATTTCAGCTCCCAGACTCCCCAGCCAGCCAACTGCACTAGACATAATTCATCATCCTATTGATCTAGAGATCTTATTGTTTATAATAGGACTTAGGTCTGAGTAATAATTTGAATTGTGGGCATACATTTTCATTAAACTTAATATTACAGAAATATTAATCATACATTTTCATTAAACTTAATTAATGTTACAGAAATATTAATCAGTTCTTCCAATAATACTGTACTGAGGCTATATCTAAAAGCCAGACAATTTGAGAATCAAGTATTACATCTAGATTTTCAATTTTATTTTTTTCACCTTTCAATGACTGTAGTTATTTTGTCTCTCACATTTGTTTCTAATATGTGAAATATACTAATTCCATAGCAATTTCTAATAGAAAAATGCAGTCATGACTTCTCAGTATGGCAGCTGATGCCTGACTCATTTCAAATTTGTATTTTTCTGCATCCACAAATGTGTTAATTGTTAGCTCACTGCTTGCTGCTGTAAATTATTAGCGACCCTTTTAGCACGAATATTAGATTAGTTGCGATAGTCATCAGCACATCATTAGTTTTGTTGTCAGAAAACAGTGAACTGTACTGAGCCTTGTTATGTTCTGAAATAAATTGAACAGTTTTGAAAGATAAAGTTTCAGTCATAATTTAGCTAACAACACAAGTGTTGTCCAAATAGACACAATGGCCTCTTCCAAATGTCAACATGAGTTCAGAGGTCAACTAAATATATGAGAATTTTCTATGGTTATGATGAGCAATATTGCATTACTAAAGGCATTCAGCACACAAAGGTTAAGCAGCCATTGCAAAATGACAAAAGCTTTCTATTAAATGCAAAAATGAGTATATCTGAGGCTGGAATGATAAGAACAAGAACAGACTTCATGCTGCTCAGTAATGATCATTAGAAAGAGTGCTGCTGTGATCTTAGATCTATGCTACTTTAGTGGGGTAAGAATATTACTTTTAAAAAAGCCCTACAGAATCAGGTTATGCTTAAACAACTCTAACTAGGCATTTTAGGCCTCTGATCTTTCTTTGACAGATAGCTCTCATTAAATACACTCATTATGAAGTGTAGTATGATTACACAATTACCTTGGGGAATATGATAATAAACCTCCTTGAAGACAATCTTCTGTATGCAAGAAGACAACTACATAAAAGGACAGATGGCAGTCTTCAATATCTTAAGGTAAGAGTGTGCCAGTAACCATTGAATCATGTGTCACCTCCTATGGACAGTTCTCAGTTTCTGTCTAATTTTGCCTAATAAGTTTAAGTACAGCCAGGTTGTACATTATCACTAATCTTAATCATAAGTACAAGCCACCAACAAAGCCTGCTCAGCTGGACTCTCATTTCCATACTTTTCAGGTATCAGCTAAGACTGGAGTATCTCATTGGATATACAACCTTGCGCTCTCATAAATGGCTACTCCCACATTTCCTGTGGAAAATGGCAGACTGAACAGATTGTCTAAAGTGGCAGCCCACACCCAGTTAATATCTTGGGGGCACAGGCAGGTGTTCTGGAGCAAAATAATTCTTTGGATGTTAAAGAAAATCCAAAAAATTGACCTGCAAGTGACCCCCAAGTCCTCTAGACAGTCAGTGCTTGCGAGAGATAAATCGAGAGAATATAGGTAATAGAAAAATATAGAAAACAACCACATGTGTGCAGTATTTTGTGTTTTTTTGTAGGAATCTGTACTGTGGGGTTTCCTGAAAATACTATTTTTGCTGAAAACCAAAATTAGAAACTATTTAGCACAGTCACAATTAGGAAACATATTCTTTGGTACCAGACCTCTTCAAATCAGTAGTTTCTGAATTCTTAAGTACTGAATTCTGTGGATATTTAAATGTTCACTGCTTTGCTACCTTGCAAATGCCCCCCCCCCCGGTGGTTGGAATTCCATCTTGCATTTCAGATTTTCCTATTGCATCTTATGAGCACAACCATAAGAAAATGAAAAAAATTATCAATTACCAATCACAGCTATAGAACTTTCTAAATAAAAGCTTCTTCATGAGAAGAAAGTTCAAATGTAAAGAAGCCACACAGATAATTTGGCTATCTAGTAGAAATTTGTTTTAATGTATTCTATACACACATCTATACTTTTTTTTAACAAATTGCTGTTATCCCTACCCTGGTGATATACTGAAGGGCCTTAAGGACCTGTGTCTTCACCGTGACCTTTGGAGAGAATAACTAATGCCCTGTTCTTTCTTTCTGTTCCCATCTGGGTTAGTTACATTTATCATTGTTGTTCTTGTGTTGTATTTATTTTTTCTGTGGTTCTTTATTTGTAAATGTTTTAATAAGTGTAAGCAACCCTGAGTCACTGGGAATTGGATGACATATAAATTTAATAAATTATTATCAAATATTATCAAATTGAGTGCTTAGAACATGGTATGCTATATCTGTTTATATAATCTATTAAAATTATGTTAAAATTATGTAAAATTGGTTAATATGCTGATATAAAGTCATGTACTTGTGGTTTTCAATGATAATTGAAAATTCCTGCCAGATTAAGGAACAGAGAAGTGTCTCTCTAGGGGTGATTATTTCACAGAGGTATGTTATTGTTATTATGATTAACTTTCATTTTCAGATATAATTTAGTTTAGCCAATTGCTGGGATCACTGGATGGAAACTTCCACTTGGTGTTAGAATAGTCCTACTGGGAGGTTCACCAAGGTTAACTTCTTTCTTTTGAATGTTCAATTGCCAATCAATTCAATTGCTCCTTCTGCTTTAAGCAGCTTGATAATATACATAAAATTGCTCCCACTGAACAGAACATAAATGAATTCAAAGCTTTAATAGATCACACCAGAATAATTTTCTTCTTTACAAGAAAAGGTCAGCAACTGTTCTGTTAGCAAAAGGCTCCAAGTGATTAACATTTTGACAGAGAAAGATTTTTTTTTTACTTTTCCTATCCATATTCATTTTAATAAAAGGCAGAGACAACAATAAACAACAAAAAAATACATAAGATTCTCATTTACTTTATTATTCTTAGGACTACGATTCATCCGGTTGTTTATGATTCTTTGTGAACCAATGAACAACAAAATATTTAAGCAGAGCTTCATTTTTAGTGCTAAATAGTTCTTCTATATATTTTTCCAGTAGATATTTGTTTTATTTTTAATGTCCCTATTTTTCATAAAGCATCCCTTCTTTTTTGTAATTTTCTTAAATCAATCCATCCCTATTTTGTTGTTCCTCTCACTTTCTTCTCATTGTTTACTTTGTTGCAACTATTTATCTCTTCTTGTTCTTCTGTAGATCTCAAGTCTTAGTTGGCCAAACTTCTGTCTAGGTAACATTTTTCCTTTCTGTTTTCAATGTGTCAGCAGATAGACATTTTCTTTAATTTTTGGAACCCTTTTACTTGCAAATCTTTAATTGGGTTACAAATTTCAATTCAGAGTTCTTCAGACACTCTATATAATTTAATCCATTAAATATGTTATTTACCTATAGAAGATATTCATATTGATTAAAAAAATATATTGATAAGATGTTACAAGTTGCCATTCTGTACAACCGTTCAACATTTATTTCCAATGCATCTTTGACTGGAGCACAAATATGGACTCAAAACTGAGATAATTTTACCAAGGTTTTAATTGAACCAAGCACTGATTTTGACATCTTTTCCTTAATAATAATTTCTACAATGGTTTTCTTGTTGGCAGCAGAAAATTTAAATATTGAAGTGATCTATTCTAGTACATTCCAGGCAGTTGATTCTAGGAATGCTCAATTTAAGTATTTCTGTTCCAAGCTTAATCTTCTCTTCCCTCATTTTCAAATATTCCATGTTCCAATGGAATACATGATTTTCCAGCATTAAGCTTTCCATTCACATCCAGGAACATCAGCAATTGGATATCCTTTGGATTGCCCCTCTTCTTTTTTCTTAATAGTTGATTATATACTTTCCAACCTGGGAACTTGTCTTCTAGCTTCAGATTCACATGTATGCAAATGCCCACTTGGTTTTCTTGGCAGAATAATGGAACATGATGTCAACTATTTTTACAGGTATTATTTTTTATACTTTTATAAACATAAACTTACTATTAATACATACTAACAAAATTATTATTTTATAACTTGCTTTTTTGGAGAACAGCAGAACTTCAAGACTAAAAAAAGAGGCACAACACAAGGAAGGAAAAGCACTAAAACATCCATACAAACAAAGCAAAAGATGAAATAAATGCACCAAATGAACAGCTGCCTTGAAATATTTGCTTTGGTTGGGTCCAGAAGAAAAGGAGATAATTCTTTTTTTTTTGTATGATAAACAGATGGTTAAAATAAAATACTGACTGTGCAAACTTGTTTATTTATTTATTTATTTATTTATTCGATTTCTATACTGCCCCTCTCCTGGAAGGACACTGTTGAATTCAGTGCTAGTGATGTTTAAATGGCTAGGGCACTTGTTGGTAAAGCAATGTATACGAACAAGAATTGTGCCAATTGACTGCCAATAAAGAGTAATTGATCATTATGATCATACTAGTTTGAGTAATTCATCTATCTGTCATATCGTTCTAGTATTATTCATAACAATTTAAACAATGTCTAGAAAACATATCTATCGAAGCAAAGCCTGACCCAGGGGAAAAATGTAGACCGATGGGAGAAAAAAGAGCTAAACACGACTATTATCAGTTGAAAGTGCTACATTTTAGTCATCAGTTTCCAAATAAATGCAATTAGTTATATCTCCCAGAAGCTTGGCAAAAAATACTGAGGGTGAAAGATGTAACAATATACACTTTATTTTTAAGAAAGGCTTTTAAAGAAAGACTTTAGACATTAAATTGTTTTCTTTACTTTTTCTTCCTTTTGGGAAGGGGAGGGATTAAAAGCTTAATATCTTTATTATTTCCTAAGTCAAAAAGAGAAAAGTTGATTTGCTGCATTAGAAAAAGCAGAGAAAATAATCAATTGAATGAATCCTCCAAAAGTATCTGCATGTTCCATTTCCATTGACTTTCACAAATACACATATTCTTCTGTCCAACAGCTTGCTATGCTTTAATTACTGCATTTCATAACATTTTAATACTCAACTTCTTGAATTTTTATCCAATCTTCTTACTAATTGTCTCTACATTTATGCAAGCCACTGTGCAAAACACAATTAACTTAATTTAAAATGAATGAGCCATCAATATTAGTCTTGACAGCATGGAAAACCTATTAATGATAACATGTTGCAAGTCCGTAATGTAGTTTCTGCACACAACATACACACATAGATACCACTGTAATGCAGTTTCTGTACACAACATACATATACTGTATTCATAGATACCATTCTATTTCCTTTCAAATTGAGGAACAACAAGAGAAACAAATTAAAGACATGCAATAAGAAGGAAACATTACTAAATCTAATTTTATACCAAAAAAAATCACTATACCTTTCCATCAGGAGTGGGTTCTACCTACCTTCGCTACTGGCTTGCATCAGGAGCACTCGTGTGCAGCGCTTTTGCACATGCACAGAAGCTTCTGCACATGTGCAGAGTGTCCATGATAGCATCTGGGTGGGTGGGCGGAGCCTTCCGCCACTGTTACTACCGGTTCTAAGAACCGGACAGAACCACCAGGAACCAACTACCGCTTTCCATACATTTCTATCCTCATAACTGGTCTTTCTTTATACCATATCTGATTCACAATCTTTCTAATCCCTCATTTTTCAGGATCCTATCAACTCCGTTAAAACATAACTTTTTCTATTGCCTCCTTCCTCTAGATCTATTAACTCTTCTTTCATGCATTTATTTGGCAATTTGACCATCCTTCATTTTGTCTATGAACAAACCGCTTCAATGTACTCATTTCATTCATTCACTTTTGTATTCTTATACATTCTTGACATTCCTCGTTTTGTTTTAATAATAAAAATATTTGCATTAGATATTGCCTTCCTACTGCATTCAATTTATTTTTAGGTCTTGCCTGACATATCGAAGTGCTTATTCGCGTGTAACAAAATAGGCAAGAGCAGAGCTGTTTTTTACTATAAAGTGTGAATAACAGTACATGGGACACTCTCTTTAGATGGTATGAGATTATAAAAAATGATTACCTTCCCATAATTATGTACAAGTATATGGTGATTTTCACCAGGTTAAATCTATCTTTTATTATATCAGTTGAAAAGGAGCAATAATTGGTTGCCCTTGCCTGATCTTTAAGAACTCTCTTGCCTAAAGCTACATATTCATTTAAAACTTACTTAATGCATTTCATATTATCAAGAGATTGCCTTGGAATTTTAAAAGTAATTGGAAACTACTTCTGCAGATCTGAAAAAGCAGAGTCCAGAATCTCAGAAGCAAGATAATACATCTTTTATGGTCAAATCTGTAAGAAGCGATCTTTCTTATCTGTACTTTTACTAATGGCACCTATCTCTACTAAGCGACTCAATGCAGAGTAAAATAACACAGGGGATTTCTTTTGTCCCTTAGATTAGATTTTGGATCCATCTCAATTTTAAAACCAAAATGAAGTGCTGAAACGTACACTATCTTAATTACATATAATGATACAATAGAAATGAGGAAACCTGCCCAATATATAGCTTCCCTGTCCATTTGTAAATTGTTTTATTAGATAAACACATACAGAAACATACATATATAAATATGCATATGTTTATTTTGTAAAAAAAAATCAGTTTAAAATATAAGATGATCTAGTTATTAAATATAAAAAAGGGAAAAAAAGAAAAAAAAGAAAAAATATAAAAAAGAAAAAATATAGCACTATTAAGTACAACAAAGTTTTGAGAGACATTGAACCAATAAATAAACAGATGAATAAGTAAATAAAACACAGGTGGAATTATTCCAGAATGGAACCAATTTAAAGGGGAGCATGCTTTTTTATTGTAGGGAAATACAACTGCACTATTTCAGAAGTATTTAAACTGGTACCTCAAGTTTTTATAATTCCTCCCTTCATGATGGAATCCTGGCAAGTAATTAGAAATTTTTGCTTTTATTTGCAGATAAATCTAGCTCATTCTGAATGATCCTATGTCATGATTAGTATTACTTATACTAGAAAGTTTAGAAACAATCAATGGCACCCCAAAATATTTCAGAAAATCTCCCATAAACTTCATCAACAAGCAACTCTTGATTGACAATACAGGAGATGGTAGAAATAAGTCAGCCTGTGATAATTGGGGAAAGGGAGATAGGAAACAGTAATACAATTACTCACAAATGCTAATATGCTTTTCCAATTATCTCTAACAGATCAAACTGCATTTAATCTCCTGCCTTTTAAAATTAAGGAACCTGTCACGTATAGACTTCATACCAAATAAACGTGATTGTCTAATAATGATATTCTCCCAGCTTTGAATAAGGTCCAAATTAGATTGACCCCTCTCCAGGAGCTGAACTTGCTCACAGTTCAAATTTAATTTAAGAGATGTACTATCTAGCTGTTCCAGTGATAGTGGCTATTCCTGACATGATCACAATGTATTCATTGCTACCAACCTGTAACTGCATTTAAAAAAAAAACAAATCACGTATATACTATAATTCACATCTGTTTGTTTCATAAACTGTCTTAAAAAAAAGAAGAAATTCAATGTAATATACATAATGCTACCTCATTAGAGCTAAATTTCATGCAATTTATATTGGGCTTTAATATAAATAAAATAAAATAAAATTTATGTATGCACATTTTTGTGCATGATATCATATGGGAACATACAGTATCTTTCATGGCAAGTTCAATCAATCAATCAATCAATCAATCAATCAATCAATCAATCAATCAATCAAATAGAACTGGAAGGGACCTTCAAGATCTTCTGGTCCAACCCCTGCTCAAGCAGGAGACCCTATATCAGTGATGGTGAATTTTTTTGGCACTGAGTACCTAAAGTGGAACGTGCATGCCGTAGCTCCGGAAACCCCAAAACCAGCTGGTCTTGGAGTTTCTGGTGCTCCAGCGCACGTGTTCCAGTTTGGCACTCATTGCCATCCGAAAAGGTTCACCATCACCAAGCCTTGGTAGTATGGAAGCAATGTTATCTCCCATAGTTGGGTTGGTGTTGCTTTACACCTTACTGTAATAACTATGACAGTGATTTCAGAATGACTTTTTTTCATATTCTATCTTTAATTACAGTATTTATGTGGATCATTTCTATATGTAACCCAACTTTCTTCAGTTGAAGTCCACATCTTGGACAGCCCAGCTCTTCAAGTTTCCGGCTCTCTGGCACATGTGCAAACCAGTGGGCGGAAACCAGATGAGCAACTGGTGATAGCACACATGCCCACAGAGAAGGCTGTGTGCCACCTTTGGCATGAGTGCCATAGGTTCATCATCACATGTGTTTGTCTTGTGGTCTATGAGTGTGGTCGGTTTCTGTTTCGGCTCTCCAGAAGGCTATTTGTTTGGATTTGTCCCAGATTTGTCCCAGAGCCTTCTGGAGAGCC
>JANHFK010003410.1:51068-63004 GCA_036250565.1 Sibynophis collaris | reverse complement strand
TTCTTTCTTTCTTTCTTTCTTTCTTTCTTTCTTTCTTTCTTTCTTTCTTTCTTTCTTTCTTTCTTTCTTTCTTTGCACCCCCACATTCCTCCATTCTTGGTCTAGCAGGCGTCAGGAAGCCTCCTGGGAGCAAAAACACCCCCCACCCTGTTTTGGCCTAGCAGGACTCATGAAGCCTCCTGGGAGCAAAAATGCCTCCACCCACCCATTTTTGGCCTAGCAGGCCTCAGGAAGCCTCCTGGGAGCAAAAACGAACCCGCAATAAGTAGTAAAAAAAATGCTTTAAAAAGTAAAAAAAAAAAAAAAAGTTTGAGGATGGCGCAGCACAGCTGATTGTCTCAGCTGATTGTTGGAACTTTTTTTTTACTTTTTAAAGCATTTTTTTACTACCGGTTCAGCGAACCAGTAGCATTTCACTCCTGGAGCCTGCCTGGGCCTGGCCGCTTAGCCAGCAATGCAAGCCCAGTGGGAACTAGCACCACTTGTATGCTTACCTGTAGATAGGGGGAGGCAGCTCAGTTGGAGCGCAGGGCAGACACCGCATGGGAAGGTAGCTTAGGCAGGCAAGCTGCGGAGCAGACCATGCACATATGCTCTGCCGCCTGGGAGGTGAGGAGTGACTGGGCGGGGCCAAAGAGTGACTGTGCGACCGGTTTGGGGGTGTGGCCAGCCACCAATTGCTACCGGATCGGCAACCCACACCAAATTATCGCTACCTGATCCAGAGAACTGGTGAGAACCAGTAGCAACCTACCACTGACCTGGTAGTATACTAGTAATGGGACCCCAAAAGAAGCAATAGTACCCAGTACAAAGGAGAGTATGAGTGAGAGAAGAGCAACCACTACTGCTCCTGTTACTATTTGTAGCTTTGAGGGCACTGCCGGATCAGCCAACCCTTGAGCAGCACCATATGCATTGAAAGCAGAATCCTTGGAAACCATGACAGCTTCCCCAGCAAGCGCTGCTTCTCTTTCAGAGCTGGACTGTGGGAATTCAAAGCATCGGAGGGCATAAGCAGCAGTACAGAAAACTGAACCACTTGCTTATCTAGTGGTCGTCCATATTTTGCTGCCTAGACTCTCACATATCTCAA
Organism: Sibynophis collaris; assembly: GCA_036250565.1. Taxonomy (NCBI): domain Eukaryota; kingdom Metazoa; phylum Chordata; class Lepidosauria; order Squamata; family Sibynophiidae; genus Sibynophis; species Sibynophis collaris. The sequence continues at coordinate 61,908 of JANHFK010003410.1, read as the reverse complement.
GGTAATTGCTGTTGCAGTGGCAGCTGAAAAGGAATAAACGTACAGTATGATTTTACTCTGGCCTGCCATCTTTCTGTTATCAGTGCTGACACTGGGGATTAGAGGCCAGGCTCAACCCCCCCAGCCAAGGTATTTATCTTAGACCCAGACAGGACTACTTTTAATCCTTGTCAGAGCCAGGCCAAGCTTGAAGAAATGGCTGATCAAGAACCTTTTTCCTCTAGCAAAATAGCTACATGAAAATAGAAAAGAAACTGCAACATGAGAGAGTGGGATTTAGACAGTTTCCGGATGGCTTTTAATGCATAGCATGTGTGGTTTATTACGATACAGTACATTTGCACAGCATCTGAATAAAATTTGAGTCTTTTTGTCGCTAACAAGGTGAGAGCCAGTTTAGTACAATGGTTAAGATTCTTGACCAGAAAGTGGAAGCCTGAATTCTAATCTAAAGGAAGTTTAGAATGAAAGAAAAATTGTGAATTTTGAACCAGTCGTTCTCTTTCAGCCCAATCCAACTTCATAGGACTTTTATGGAAAAAACAGGAGAGAGAGAAATATGTATAATGTTTGAGTTGTATAAAATAAAACATGAAAAAAATAAAATTATGTTTACCTTTTAACTTGATTCTTTTCATTAAGTCATTTAAGCACTAAAACCTAGAACAGAAGGAGACGTTACAAAAGTATTGGCCCAGTGCCAACACTGGGTTCATTCACCAAGTGCGATGGGCCAATGAATCACACAGAGTCGAGGAAAGTGGAATTCAAACACTATATTTCTGTGCAGAAGCACAGGAGCATCTCATTGATAGCTTCAATAAAAGAGGAGCCCCGAGACATGTTTACACCAAGCTAGTTGTATGGTTTGCTGAAGCCTAACATTATAATTCCATTCATTGGTTAGTTGCCACTTCCTAATTTTACCTACTGTGCACGCAATCATATGTAACAGGTTCCACCTCATGATATTCTAAGCACAATCTCTGTAATGCTGATCTAAATATTCAGGGCTTGTGCTTTTAGCATGCTAATAATAAACTTTGTTCACTTTTGGACTCTTGTCTGGATGCCTTGCCCATAGCTCAAGTAAAGATCACTTCACTTTCCTTTATTCCAGTAATGGGTTCTCTTGAAAAGTTTCTTAGAAATGTTACTCAACCACATCACTAAACTACCACCTTCTATATGTGGTCAATACCCTCAGCTTCTGTTACATTATGTTTATCTGATCTAAATGGCTGAGTCTTGGCATAAATAGGATGATTTAACATGCAGTAATTTAGGCATAGCCTTGATTGAATGTATAATATATATTATATGTAATATATTTTCAATATGTAATGCATAATGCATATAAACTCAATATATAATGCATAAACTGATATTAAAATACCAGGCCTTCAAAAGCTTTTGTATTAGTTTTACTTCTTCCTCTCGTCTCTCCCTTAAACAGTTGTAATGCAAATGCTTGCTATACCTATGTGACTTCCCTAATTCTTTTTAATACCAGAAGTATTTAATACCTCAAGTACCAAAACACCATTTTGAAACCAGTTCAGTGCCTTACTATGCTTATATTTCCATGTTTTGCTTTCATTATATTCCATATCCTCACTATAAGTATATGTATGACATTGGACAACCTATCTACAAATGTACAGATGCCACATGTTAGAACTTCCAGCACACAAACTCTCAAACTGGGGGCCTAAATCCTCCTATCAAAATTGCTGCTGAAACTATTAAATCTATGGAAAATAAACATTTTAATTATGCATATAATTACAATTGTTTAAACATTAATTCAATTAAAGGGCGCAATGTCTCAGCAGTTAAGGCGCTGGGCTTGTGGGCTACAAAGCTAACAGCCTGGGTTCGAGACCCAAGCGCCATGCAACAGAGTGAGCTCCTATTACCTGCCCCAGTGTCTAAATCTAACAGTTTGAAAGCATGAAAATGTGGGTAGGTAAGAGTCTCATTCTACATTACTAGAATGAGAAGTCCCAAATCTATCTTCACAATTTTTCCTCCATAGCCCACTTTGGCTTTGCTTGTCAATCTTCTTATGTCTCATGTACACCTCATAGCAGAGTTGTTTCTTTGAGTCTTTTGCTCACCCAGCATTATGTCTCCTACATATATACCTAACTTAACTATAATATTCAAAGCTATTTCTTCATTGTTTCCTAAGCTTCAGAGAGAATACCCTGTTTTCCCCAAAATAAGACATCCCTGATAATAAGCCCAATCAAGCTTTTGAGCACACGGCAATAAGGCCAAGTGCTTATTTCAGGCTTCAAAAAAATATAAGACAGGGTCTTATTTTTGGTGAAACATGGTAGCTAGATAGCTAGATAGACTGACAGACAGACAGACAGATCAAGTGACTGGTTTGTTGATGAGGCCCGACATTGAGGGCTGAGAAAAAATGTGACTGGCCCGAAGTCACCCAGGTGGCTCCTAACTGGCTCTTCAACAATACTTTATGCAATACCATAATTAAAGCAATTGCAAGCAGCTTTCCTCAATTTATGCTGTCCAGAAGGACTGAAATTCCAACACTGTACAGCCAATCCCAGGAATATGAGGAGCATCCAGTAGGGGAAGGCAAAATTATAATGTTCCCAATGACTGAATATAGATGAATGTAACAATATATATGAGAAAGGAAATGACAGATATTTTATACAAAAATATACTGTCATAAAGAACATGGTCATAACTCCAAACAATGAGAATTACAAAATCCCACAAGAAGCTATATAACATCTCCTGAAGGTTCTCATTTCCCATTTATAATAGAAAAAGATATATGTATTTTAGGATTGAACTGCAGTCTTTGGTATTTTCTAACCTTGGCTATTTGCTTGCTGATGTTTCATTACCTAGCTCGGTATCATCATCAATACTATTGAGTGAAGGGTTTTCTGCCTTCTTATAAACAGAGTTTGCCCTGCCTATGTTGGTAGGGATGTGATTTTCTCCTTGGCAGTACCTTGATTAGGATATTATTTTCTGCTTGATTATTTGTCTGGTATAATACCGGCTTACCTGGCCGGTGATGTCTTCTAGTCTTTTTATTTCCTTTTTAGGTTTTTTATTGACCCCTTTGAATGGTGTATAAATGTGATTTATGTTCATGCCAGGGGTCCCCCACATCCCACTATTACTTGTTTGGAACTGGGCCAAAGAAGCAGCAGGCAGGTGAATGCGCACAGTTCAATTTGTGCATAAAACCAACAAGCACGCACATAAAGTTCCATTTCTGTGAGTGTGTGCCCGCCAGTCACATAAATTGGACGTTGTCTTACCTGAACGTCCCTTCTCGGCGCGCTGATAGAGAATCCAAGCATGGGTTATCCTCTTGTCCTATTGGTCAGGGACTGAGTGTCAATCTTAATCAAATTGTGATCCCACCTCCTTGGCTCTGCTGGCATCAGTTGTTTTGCGAAGAGATGAGATGTTGTCCTTCCTCAGGAGGACCCTCTCAAATGCCAGGTGCTCAATTGGAGCCACTGTGGCTCCGGGTGTTGAACGACCCCCCTGGCTGAGAGACCCTTCCCTGAGGCAACCTCCAGGGCCTGACACTGATAGGCTCACCAGATCCGCGAACCAGGATCGGCGAGGCCAGTAGGGAGCTACCATGAGGACCTCTGCCCTCTCTAGGAGGATCTTCCGAATTACCCTGGGAATTAGGGGAAGGGGAGGAAATGTATAGAGGCGGCTCTTTGGCCACGGGCACCGCAGTGCATCGTGGCTTTCTGCCTGCAGGCAGGGGAACCTGGAAAAGAATCGGGGAAGCTGGGTGTTTTTGGGGTGGGCGAACAGGTCCAGAATCGGAGGGCCGAATCTCAATGTCTCTTTGAACAAGCCTGGGTCGAGTCTCCATTCCGCCTGGTCCAGTCTCTGTCTGCTCAACCAGTCCGCCTTGACGTTGGTTGAGCCCGAAATGTGCTCCGCCCTGATTGAAACCAGGGGTGACTCTGCCCACAAGAAGATTGTCTTGGACTCTGTCATCAGGGAGCGAGATCAAGTGCCACCTTGACGGTTCAGATGGGCCTTCTTCGCGACGTTGTCTGTTAAGACCAAAATGTGGTGCCCCTGGTTGATGTTGTGCCGCTGGTCCTGAGATGACCATTGCCCCTGAGCCACAAGGTTCCCTAAATGGGCCCCTAGGCCGAAGATACTGGCGTCCGTGGTGATTGTGACCCTCTGGGGCTCGTGGAAGAAGCACCCCTTGTAGATTGCCGAGGATTCCCACCATCAGAGGGACCGGCGAACCTCTGCTGACATCATGATCTTGTGGTGAGCACTGACCCGGTTCCTCCTCTGGAATGGTAGTAGGAGCCACTGCAGTGGCCTGGCATGGAACTGTGCCCAAGGCACTACATCTATACAAGATGTAAACTTTCCCAGGAGTCTCTAAAGCAGCAGTAGAGAGACCTTGTGGGAGGAAAGCGTGTGGGCCACCAGCTCTCTGGTACTGTCCTGGTGGTCCTTGGAAAGAAAAACCTGCAGTTTGATGGAGTCTATGACCGTCCCGAGATGTTGAATGCGGGTTGATGGATGCAGATGACTTTTTTGGTGGTTCACAGAGAACCCGTGGAGTTGCAAGACGTGTATTACTGTCTGGAGATCGAGCCTGGCCTGTTGAGGAGAAGATGATTGAATGATGATATCATCCAAATAGCATTGGATCCGAAGGGACTTTAAGCGAAGAGAGGCTGCCACAGCTGCCAAGACCTTGGTAAAGGTACGCGGAGCCGATGATAAGCCGAATGGCATGGCTCTGTATTGAAAATGTTTGCCCTTATAAGTGAATCTCAAATAACAACGATGGTCCGGATGAACAGGAATGTGAAGGTAGGCTTCTTTGAGGTCGATGGAAGTCATGAAATCACCCGGTCTAATGCATCCCAATATAGACTTCAACGACTACATCTTGAAGGGGCAATACCGGATGCACTTATTTAGGCGTTTTAGATCTAAAATGCCCCTTGATCCACCCGAACCTTTGGAGACCAAGAAAAAAATGGAATAAAAGCCTTTGCCTTCTTGTCTTCTGGGAACAGGCTCAATGGCCGCGATCTCTAAGAGATGGCGGATCTCCGCAGCCATTGCCTCTCTTTTTACCGCTTGGTTAGAGACTGGGCAACAAATAAAACGGTTGGGAGGGGTGGCACAGAAGTCTAAGGTCAGACCTGAGTGTACCGTGCGTAACACCCAGGAATCAGAGGTAGTGGATTCCCATTGGTGGAAGAAATGATGTAATTTGCCACCAATAGGGAAGGAAGGGAAGGAATTACTTGCCTCTCCTGTAGGGCCTCCCTGATGTTCCTCTGTAGGGCCTCCTGGACTGTGAGGATTGTCTGCCCCTGTCTCTGGAGTAGGGTCGGTCCGAGGACCTGTCATATCCTCTGGAGTAAGGACGCTGTTGCTGGAACCCGGGTACCCCGGGATCTGACCGAAAGGGCTGTCAAGGAAGATATGGAGAGAACCTGCAGTCCTGCCTGCGATAGGCCGAAGGCATAACCTTTTTCTTGTCCCTGGTCTCTACCAGTACCGGATCCAGAGCCTCGCCAAACAGATGCGCTCTCTTATAAGGCGCCGAAGCAAGCTTCCACTTTGCCTTCAGATCCACCCTCCAGTTTCTGAGCCGGAGGAGCCACCATGAAGTTACAGAAGCGGCCATGGCTCTGGAAGAAAATCTAGCAGCGTTAAGGGATGCATCAGTGGAGTACTCAGTTGCAGCAATAATCTTGTTGATATCGTGGCGAAGGCGGAGGTCCTCTGCCGGTAGTTTTCCCTTAAGTTGGCGAAGCCAGACTAGAGATGCCCTGGTGAAAAAGGAAGTGGAAGCTCTAATGGCCCAAGCATTGGCCTGATGAGACCTGTTAAAAGACACTTCAGCCCTGCAATCTTCTGGCTTGAGGACCTCCGCTACCTCTGGGGAAATCAGATTGGTAGCATACTGATCCACTACTGGAGCATCCACAGTGGGGAACGTTAACATTTGATCAAGAACTGGGGCTGAACAATATAACTTTTTGTCAAGCCCACTGGGCGCTGAGAGAGAGGCTGGCTGATCCCATTGTCTCTTCAGGACTTCAGTAAATAACTCAGGGCATGGAATGACATCACGTTCAGGAGCAGGAACCGAAAACAGATCGCTATGCAAACCAGACTGAGAATGTGTAGGAGGAGTGGGATCACCGGGCAAGCCCATGTTGGTGGCCAATTTAGCTTTGTGAAGAAGAGATTTAAACAGAGATGGTTTGAACAGACCTGTAAATGCTGGCGGTTCCGGAGTCAAACCTTCGTCCTCCGAAAGTTCACCTTCTTCCTTTTCATCCTCTACCTGCCATGGACCTTCACTGTGAATGGATTCTGGATGAGATTGAGAAGGAGATAAAGGATCTTCCAAACTATGAACTGTGGGTGAGACATGTGAAACTCAGAAACAGATTGGGGCCTTTGCTGTAGACCAGCTGCAATACCTCTGGATATGGCCTCAGATATAACAGAAGAAAAATCCAATTGAGGATTAGAGGTAGAGGACTCCCCGGTCCTGATCCCTTCAAAAATAGGAATGTAAGAGACCTCTGTCCCTCTAATATCCCCTTGTGGCCTCTGCCAACTGGAACCTTCCATGGTTAAGGTAGAATGTTGTTGAGAAACAGGAAAGGTTGCTCCCTGTTCCCTAGACACAGTAGCTGGTTGGTTTCTGGGAGATTCTTCAGGAATCTGAGGAAGGGGATTAGTTCCTATGGAAACAGCCATTGGAGCATTAACCACAGTAATTTCAGGTTCTAGGGGGGGCTTGGCTTTCTTTTGGGCCTTAGCAAATTGCTTTTCCAGGGCCTTGTGGTGCCTGGAGGCCTCTTTATCCTTGGCAGAAGAAGATTTCTGGGGCTTGGGATCAGATGTTCCCTTTCTAACTGAGGTACTTCTAGTCTCCGCCCTTGAGGCATGTCTGGGCAATTCAGAAATAGAAGCAGGCCCCTGGATATCAACCAACTGTTCCTCATCAGAGGAAAGCTCTAATTCAGATATAATGATTAAAATTGTAAACACAGATTCACACACTCAGCAATAAGCCTTTTGAATAACTCTCCTCAATGGAAAACCAAAATGGTGCCTGTGGGTGCCTACTGTGCCACGCCCCAATTAGTAGCTCCTAGGTGCAAAGAAACTGCTGCCCAAAATGGCGTCCAAACGTGGCTTAATTAACTCCCCTCACTCCCTCGCAAACGCGCCAAGCAAAGAAACCTGATGCAGCCTGATGGCTGCTTTTCGCGCCTCTCATCCTGCAGAATGAAGCCTCTGCTTTTAAATTGGTTTCCGGAGCTCAGGGGGAATTTGTGGAGCGTGCCCGAAGCCTGGACACTGCCTCTGAAGCCGTCCGGCTGTCTTGCGATCTTCTGATGGGGGTAGTGGGGCCGGCGGACCGGATTAACTCACTCACCCACCGATGGCTTTAAATCTGGCCAAAAGCCTCCAATGGAGCTGCCCTCAGCTGAGAGGCTCCGCACGCTGCTTTGCGAGGCAAGAGACAGCCCTGCTTAATCTGGAGCCCCAGATAAGCGAAAAGCCTCAGCAGCGAAAGAAAAACTTTTTAAAGTATCCTTTTAAAGTATCATTGAGACAAACAATAGGCTTAAATGCAGAGCAATTAAACACAAGTTCCTGTTGGTGGACTGAGCGAAACAACTGGCGCCAGCAGAGCCAAGAAGGTGGGATCACAGTTAATTAAGATTGACACTCAGTCCCTGACCAATAGGACAAGAGGATAACCCATGCTTGGATTCTCCAAGTAGCGCGCTGGAGGAGAACTCTTACATGTCCTCTGTCCGAGAATTAGAAATAGGAAAAGTGATGGAGATGAAGTGCAAAAATGAAAAGAAAAATAAATGCTGATCAATAGGCCAATAGTTAAAAGTAAAGGGAACAACATGAATTGGAGATAAGTGTGGCGAACAGATATATAAAGCATTTCATCATCCATCACATTAAACTTAAAAAAGGTTAATGTTCACACTGCAATCTGTTTTATGGGAATAACAAGCAAAAAGCGGGTGGAAACAAAAATGCCATGTCAATTTGCATCATATGCTCCATAGACATAAATCTTATTAAAATAATGAGCGCTTATAATGCTGATTGTCTTTAGAAAAGAGCAATGCAGAATTGTGTCAGAGGAAGACATTAACAGTTGTTTGATGTAAGATAGAATTTCTGAATCTTTCCGCTTTGCATATTCCACTAAACACAGCTGTTTATTTAAAAATAGAAGCAATAAATAATAACTTTCCCTGCACCTGGCTCAATTTGTCATGCTCATTTTATATTCCTTTACCACTCAAAGAGTTAATTAATGAGCTACTCTTGCCAGGGCTGCCCCAATGGCCCCCTTCTTACATCTGTCTATCAGTCAGGCATTACCGTTACTTCAGTCAGTAGGCGGCATTATATGCCAAAAGACGATTATCAATACCAACCTTAGAGGAAAACAAAGAAAGGTTATTTATCTTTCCATGAAGCTAAACCGCTTAAGCAATGTTCATACAAACAAGGCTTGACCATTCATTTTGGATCATTTAATTCTTCTTCATATTGTGTTATTTGGTAATAGAAAAATAGGCCAACTCTTGGCTTAAATATAAATGTCTGTCATTTTGAGAACATGATAGATATTCTCTGGAGCTCAAAAGCATGTAACCCAATTTGGATACACATATGGTAACAAGTACTTGAAGAGTAAGCTTGAACTCATGCAAGATGGTCGTTTGAAGCTGTGGGACAGTCAGCTGGAAAGCTATTCTGAGAAGCATAGCTGTGTACAATTCATGCCTTATTGATTTCTTTTGATAGATTCAAAGATCCTTTTGAAAACAGTGTTTCTATTGTGAGGATATCTCAGAATTTCAAACAAGGCTTAATAAAATGCAAAAACGTTCTGACTGCAATTTGTTTTTCATGTGGAATATGGATTTACAAAACATGACTAGATAACAATCTCCATGACATTAGTACGGTAGATGAGTGACAAAATTTCTCCTTCAAAATGTATGTGACATGCCTGAAACATAACACAGTACACATTGTTAGTGCTGTCAGTTTTCATTATTCTGTTGCGCATACGATTAAAGACATGCCTGGAATTAACCCTCTCACCAGTATTTGACATATGATGCCTCTGAAGCACATTCAATGCTTGATGGGAATGAGCAACTTCTCTTCTTGTTTTTATACCTTTTAACAACAGGGGGAGGAGGTTATTCATGTATATTTGTTTTGCAGAACGAAATAATAAAATCTTTAAAAACAAAACAAAATGGGAACATCTATTTGTAAGACAATGAATTTATATTTAGACTGATCACAAGCCATAAAAAGGACTGAACCTACCTCCTTGTCAATTATATAACTATCAGGCTGTTTCAATGAATTTGGGAGCCCAAAGCAATCCCAAAACTAGCTCCTACCAACCATGCATATAGCCTGAGAATAAGACTGCAGGCAGATTCATGCAAATTGAGATATTAAAATTGTATTTGAAATGGAATACTCACAAAACTTGAAATAAAAATAAAGCTTTTTTAGATTAGAAGAAATATATTGGATTCAAAATCTAAGTACTGTCTGCTATTATTTTTTAAAAAGTCGAATTCTTCTACAGAGAGAAATGTATTTCCCTTGCCAGAGTGAAAGTGCTTTTATTTTGTTTTCCTTGCTATCTGTCCTCTTCGCTTTTACAAAACTGCAGTAGCAATTGCTGCAGTTTCAGCTACACAAAGAAAACAGAACACACACACACACAATCACAATGACAGTCCTGCTAAGTAATATCTTGGCGTCTATTTATTCCTGACATTTTTTAATCTGAAGGACTTCAGGGTTTATGATTGCTGCTTTCTTTTTTTAAATTTTCATGACCTTCTTGAGGTTATTTTGTGAACATTAGAGCAAAAGACACATTTAAGCTGGTCTTAGACCAGCACTTAGTTACTGTATGCACTGGCTTTCCGTGGTCCATTCCTGGCTATGCTTCATGATGAGCAAATACAAGACAGATGACCTGAATAGGGTCCTTCCTCATCTGTGCTCAGTTGAACTGAAATGCTTTGAAGCCACATTTTGCTCTGCTGGCAGTGACAGCAGAGCAAAATAGCAACTTCTGTTGTCCAGATTAAAACAGCAAATATTGAATCTTATTTGACATTTCAGTATGCAGGTTTGAGATAGTATCTTGCTTATGTAACCTTTCAGTGCAAATAATACAAGAGAATTGGGTTCAGTATATAACAGCCAAAACAGACACTGAAATAAATGAGATTTCATACGTGGCTCTTCTCAAGTTGTGATCAACGCCTGATATAAGACATAATTTATTTATTTGCATTCTCTGTCCTTCTTTAATTAACTTGTTAATCAGTGGCTTTCAAGGTTTCTCACTTGTTTGTAATAAGTCTTTTGTAAAGGCAGTAAATTTACAAGAGTGATTATAGCAACTCTTTTTGTCTCTTGTCATTTTTAAGGTAGCTTCTTTTTAGACTAGAACCTAAAATTCCTGTTTAGGAATATTTATACAAATACAGACGTAATGATAAATTCTAACACATATTTCAATGAACAGAGCATGGGCAGCAACCTAAGATAAAATTCTGAGTGTTTATTTATTTATTTATTTTATTTAAAGCGGCAGGCCTCGGATAACACTTACAGAACATTTTCTCTCAACCACTTCGCTTGGGTATAGTTGCTGGGGTTTTAATTATAATTGGGGTTAGATTTTAAATGGGTTTTTTAAGGGGATAACAGTTAATTTAATTACGTT
>JANHFK010003410.1:16743-30475 GCA_036250565.1 Sibynophis collaris | reverse complement strand
AGGTGACCCATATCATCAGAACAGAACCAGCAGAGTTGTCTATTCAATATGCCTGCAGTGGCCTGTAAAAATCTCTGGATTCAGTGCTTTTGTCTACAAAAAGGTACACTCCTTCCTCATCTAAATACTAAGAATGAGTCATTTGCCATTGTTTTTTTTTTCCAGTTGAGCATTTAGGCTTTAGTTTTAATAGCTGTTTGACAACTGAAGACATAATGTTCCAGAAGAAAAGAAAGAAACACAATACAGGGGGTTTTATGGCACTCTCATTAGAGTGTCTAATCAGCTGCACACAGGAACTCTTCAAACAGATCTGAGGTAATGTGTGGCATAGCCAGATAATTTTGACAAAGTTCAGTTCTCTAATATTTGCAATTAAACCATCAGCATTAAAGGGGAAAACACAAATGTGCTGTTACTGCATGCAAAGGAGACTTCATTTGGTCAATGCTAAACTGTTTTCTATATAAGTGTGGTACAAAGGGTCAAGTAGCAAATGGAAACCAATGGATCCAATCAGCTCCTGCATATGTAATAAAATCCAGTATTAGCAAGTAGCAGAGGAACAAAGCAGTCATCTCATCAACATGTCTGCCTCACCAGATCTATGTGATTAATCCCAAACGGATGTCAACAGGGATTTAGTATAAATGGAATAGAAGTCTATTCCTGAGAAAGAGTCTATTTATATTTATTTCTATAGTCCTTAATTTTTTTAAACAACATCAGCAATAAACTTTTAATTAATACTTAAAGTCTGATAGTTCCTTCAGGATTATTCATAAAATGGAACAAAAATATGAATTGGCAATTGATGTTCCTGTTAACTTGTACAAAGAAAAGTCTGCATTTTTTTTTCTAAATTTCATTGTTGCATCATCTCTGTATTTTCAATTATTTTCAAATGACAAATAATTTGCAATCAAAATTTTATGATGCTTGTATATGGAAACAATTTTTTTAATGATTATAGTTGGGAAAATACTAAATAAGCTTTAAAACAAATAAACAAAAACACATTAGCATAATAATATTACACTGAATTATTTAGCCATCATAAGAGACATTCTATCTTGTCTTAGATTTCAATGTTTTCAAGCTGTAATTAGGAGTTTAATTTAAAGGTATCCTTTCATCGGTTGAAGTTTCCATCTATATATAGAAAAGCTGTGAATTTAATGCAAGTAGTTCTTGATTTACAACTCTAATGGAATTTGCAATTTTAGTCATTAAATCATCATGGTTGTAAACTGACTGACATGGCTATGACCCATTTTACAACCTTTTTTGCAGCAGTCATAAAGTGAACACGATGGTTGTTAGGAGAACCCACTGTTTGCTATGTGGCTGTAAATGTGGACTAGCTAGGGACCCATTGAAACTTTAAATGCTTGCTAGAGAAAAGGACTACTGTTGAGGACTACTGTTTCAACTTACAAACTGAAAAAGGAGATGGTCCAAAAGTAGTAGGTTACCAGAAATTATTATAGTTAGTTTCACCAAAAACAGAGAAGGGAAATAAATTTTTATCAATGTCTTTTGTAGGATGGTCAGTCACTTTTCTGGAGACTCTTTCAACCTTCTCTAGAAGTCTTTTAAGGCTCAATAATATCATGTTCCACCAGTGGGAACCCTGCTTATGATTTCTGAATAATTTCCACATAAAAACAGAAGACTGTATGATTCTTAATATATCCTGTTTATGAATTTCATGTAAACATCTGTCTGACCAACGTGAGAACTGAATGCTGAATCAAATAGGTATGATCTAAGGTGGTTATTTTGTTTTAAAGGGTAAATATACAATAGAATTAGAATTAGAATTATTTATTGGCCAAGTGTGATTAGACATACAAGAAATTTGTCTGTGGTGCATAAGCTCTCAGTGTACATACAACAATAGTGATAGATCATTATCATAGTCATTGTAAAAATACATTCATCATAGCAATAGCACTTATATACCACTTCAAATACTTAACAGCACTCTCTAAGCCTCAAACTCACGTCGTTATGGCGGCATCACATGATGTATCGGGACTTTTCCCCCTTTGCTAAATCGGGCATGGGCGTGGCCAGCGCGTGATGCATCCGGCCCACAAGCCAGGAGTTTGACAGCCCTGCTCTAATGGTTTACAGAGTCAGCATATTGTCCCCAACAATCTGGGTCCTCATTTTACCAACCTCAGAAGGATGGAAAGCTGAGTCAACCTTGAGCTGGTCAATATCAAATTCCTAGTAGGGGAATGTAGAGTTAGCCTACCATACTGCATGCTAACCATTCTAACCACTGTGTTACCATAGCTCATAAAATATGTTTATTTTTTTAAATTTGATTTACATGATTTGAACAAGTAGAAAAGAATGATATGCTATTTGTGTAAAGATGCTTGGGGTAAAAACACTATTCTGTAAGAAAAAAATCAACATGTTGCTGTTGCAAGATATCTTTTAGATGAATAAATAGGAAGAAATCGTTTATAGGAAACCTGATTGTAAATGCTCCATGTCTGTTGTCGGATCAAGGCCATAGCCTTCAAATATGATACTATTACTCAAGACAAAATATTACCAATCATTCTACAAAGGATTATCTAACTCTTGGGATATTTTCAATGTGGTATATTTGTTTATTAACTGAGGAATAAAGCTAAGAAGAATCAGAAGATAAATTCAGTAATAGTGAGTAATCAATCAAATGCTAAAATGATAGATGGAAATAACTTTCCCCCAGGAAAGCCAGCAAACAGAACTGTTTTGCAAAAATAGTTTGAATAACTAGAACATGTCAAAGTACTGTAAAATATAAATCTACATCTTAGGTTTTCCATCTGAAAATATACAGCTACTGTGTCTGCAATAAATAGAAAATCTGAACTGATAAAAAGTATTATTATTTATTACTTATAAAAAAGCAGCCACTATGTATTGATCTAATAATAAGAACATAGCAGGATTTTTTAATAATCAAATGTTTAGGCCATAGTCATCCATAATTAAAATCTGGCTTCAATATGAATGAGACCAAGAAGCTGAATTCTTTTCTTGGAAACAGCAGTCAGAATGACGTAATATAAAACAAACTTCAACTTCAAAACTGACCTTCTGGCAAAGCCACGTTTTCCACAAAAGGACAGTATAAAGGTTACATGGTCTTTGAACGTATAGTCTCTGTAGAGTTGAGCTCATTTCTGATCATTTAATAGACATGTCCATGGAATTTGGAAGTAATTTGACATTCCAGGATGTTTTGAAGTTCCTAGCCAGTATTTTGGATTATAGCAGAATACAAATTTAATAAACAAAAACTCTAGCCATGGGATTCCTAGCTGATTCTGCACAAGTGCTACCAAGGGTGAAGCTCACTTTGCTTCTAAGCCCAAGGGCCATTATTTGCCAAGCTATAATTTCAGAACTGATGTGTGTATAAATATGTGTTTAGGAATATGGATGCATATTCAGCACGAAGTTCTAAGTAACAGTAAGATAGATATCTTAGATATATAAACCTTGATCATTTTTCCAAGACTTTGGGAATAGAGATTATTTTGCTTGAACACTGACAGGAATAATACAATCTCCTTTCAAAAACCAAGACAGGCTAAAATGTATTAATCAGGGCATTTTTCTTTCTGTAAAATTATACACACAAAAATATGAAACATTAACGTTAGGCTTTTCAAAGAAAAATATGAAGGAATAACCTACAGTAATCATATAACTTTACAAGGTGAAAGAAGAAAAAAACAGAAAGTAATTCAATTTTCTTAAACAAATAGATTGAGACTGCCTAGCATTAATGTTTTCAACTGAATGAAATAAGATTTTTTATTATAGCAGTTAGCTGTTCTAGCAGTATTCTCATGAGCTAATCCGAACAATAACCTGATCTGTTAAATTACATGAATTTATCTTTATAATACCTTATTTACGCATTATAAAGAAATTGTCATTAGTCAGACAGCCATAACAAAGCATCAAAGCTGTCCATTGAATCATTATCCAAAATGTTTTAGCAGATGTAATTTGCTAGAACTTAAATTGTATTAGAATGATGGTCACCTTTTCCAAAGCATTTGTTGAAACTGCTGTTTTCCCTCCATTCTGCAGGATTCTGCACTTTGAAAAATTAATTAATTAAAGAAAAATAAAACATGTCGTATGAGGCTACATAAAATTCCATCACATTTGCTTTCAGTATTGAATATAGAGAGCTACATGCACAGTCTGTTATTGTTTTAGTATATTTTGAAAATTGAACATAATTTCTCTATCCTTGATCTCATATTTAATGAGATGTGCATGAAAGTAATATTTGGCCATTTTAATTGGAATACTTTGATCATGTTTTTTAGTTATGAGTAAATTCACAATATCAAACAATGATAAGAGTTTTCCAAGAGTGGTGACCAATAGAAAATTTTTAAATAAGAGACTATGTTTGTATGGAAACAAGGTGTGGCAAGGTTCAATTGCCTGCAATGTTGACTTTTAGGATTATCTTTCTAACTTCTGCTGTTCACTCAAAGCCATTTTAGAATGTACATTCATAATCCAGATAATATAATAGGGTTTTGTTGTTTATAAGCAAAATAAATAGATTACATTGAATTCAATTTCCATTATCACAGCCAACATATGTCTATTTGGGAAAGGCAGCTATAATGCTATACCACAAGAAAAACTTTCAAAAACTTTCAAGGGATGTTTCAATTTGATAAATTTTGATGGGATCACCCCACTGAACAGATTCACAAATGGAAGATAGCCTCAAAGCACTTTGTAGATTTTCACATATTTTATGCTCTTTCTTTAATTGGGTTGATACAGACCCTATAGAATGTTGCAACTTCCCTTCCAAAAAGGATAAATACTGGTTCTATGACACTGGCATGAAGTAGTTAGTCAATCTCTTTGCCTATCAGAGCTTTTTTGGGATGCCAAGATATTCCTCTTTGTTACCAGCACACAATTTTTCTCTTTCTTGAGCTAATGTATTTCTACATTTGTCATGCCAATATAACTGGGAATTTTCCAGTTCTCAGCACTTTGAAATGAATTATACCAGGGGTGTCAAACTCGATTTCATTGAGGCTGCATCAGGGTTGTGTTTGACCTTGGGGGAGCAGAGGGTGTGACCATGGTGGGTGTGGCCAGCTCAACATCATTCATGTTGGGAGCACCTCTTTTCGGCTGCGACAGCCTCTTCCATCACTCTGCCAGCAAAAACCTCCTGAGCTGTAGGAGGCTGTTGCAGCCAAAAATGGGTTCCCCAACACGAATTTTCACTGGCAGGAGCACTGTGGGCTGGTCCTTCACTATTTCCAGGGCAACCTGATGGACCAGATCTAAGGACCCTGTGGGCCGGATCTGGCCTGTGGGTCTTGAGTTTGATACCCCTGAGCTAGATTGACAAATTTGGTATGCAATCTTGGATCTAATTAGCACACCATCTTGGGCAGCACTGTACCTTAACTTGGCATGACTAGATAAGGTTTATCTTTTGATAATATAAGAATGGGTAAGGTAAAAGTAAAATTTAAAGGGTATGGCTGAACTGCTTTTAAGAAAAAGGGAATGGCAAGGCTATCAATGTGATTTTGTGTCAGCTTCTTTTTGGCATTATATTTCATCAATTCAATTCAATTTCAATTTTATTCGATTTTTAAACCGCCCTTTTCCTTTGCAGGACTCAGGGCGGTTTCCAGTCAATATTAAAAACATATATTACAAAATTTAAGAACAATTAAAAATAAATTAAACCTGACTGTATTTCCCGTTAAAAACCCACACTAAAACCCAAAACCCTGATTAAGTTAAAACCCAAGCGAGGAGATTATGAGGAAAGTAACATCAAAAGTATGTTATTATTAAAACAGTTGCAGTAAAACACTTGCAGTATTGGTTCAGCACAATTTCTGCAGAGAAGGTTTACATAATTTGTAAGATAAAATGTTATCCTGTCCTCTAACAACATTGCTTTTAAAAAGCTGGAACATATATTGAAACTGAAGTTGGATAATCCTCGAAGGCATTCAGTTGAAGATTGACAGATTTAATGTTATCTAATGTTACTATCTATTTAGTCTTTACCCAGTTCTATCAAATGTTTCTACAGCATGTTTTATCAAATCAAAACTCAAGATGGCTTAAATATGTTTACCTTTGAATCTCATAATAAAAACTGGAATTGAATAATCTGCTAGTCAAATCTTGAATCTTCACAGTTCAAACCAAACCTGATTCATACAGACATAATCTGTATCAAACTATTTTTCCAATGGCTTTTCCCTAAATTGGATCAATTCAAACTACTAATGTTGCTGGATGAACAGATTATTGACTCAAATATCTGTCACTCTACCACCCTACAATCCATGTATTTTTCTTCTCTCTGTAGCTTTTGTAACGTTTGCTATGGTAGACAATAAAATAGATCCCTATAGTAAATATTTTGAAGAAATAACTATTGAATCTATATCATCATTACCTGTCCCCTACGAACCTACAGTATGTTGTGAATTTAAGAAAGTTATGCTATTTCAAGTGTCAAAGGGACTTATAGTATTTGTGATATAGAAGTAAGTGATTTTTGCAATTCATTTTGAAGAAATAATAAAAGAAAATGCTCTACTGCTAGTAAAAAATTATAATATCACTTATTGTTTAAAAAGGGGAAAAAATAGATATATAGAGTGGTTAACACTAATTCAGCTTTGATATAATTTCTTGGGATTCAGTCACAATGGTGTGTTAAAAAGTATATATTATACATGTTGAATAGTCATTGCATTTTAAGGGGTGTGATGGCATAGTGGTTAAGATGTTGAGCTGGCCAACTGGAAAGATGACAACCCAGGATCAAGACCCAAGTTCTGCACAATGGGATGAGCTCCCATTCTCACCCCAGCTACTGCCCACCTAGCAATTTGAAAGCATGTAAATGCAAGTAGATTAACAAGTACCACTTCGGGGGGAAGATAACAACATTCTGAGCGCCTTTGGCATATAGCCATGCTGGCCACAGGAAATGTCTTTGGACAATGCTGGCTCCCTTGGCCAAGAAACAGAGATGAGAATTGCCCCTTAGCATTAGACACGACTGGACAGAGAAACCTTTATCTTTAGTCATTGCATAGTTCCATTTCTATAAGTATATAGTTATGGTTAGGCATTTGTATTCTATAATCACAACGCTGGATGATAGTAAAAGGTTTATTTTTATATTTCGCCTGAAAGAAAAAATTGTAATTGTATTTATTTGAACCTTAACATAAGTCAATCAACCAGCCAGATTTTATGCCCAAGGCAGAACTAGAACTCATAGTCTTCTTGTTTTTAGGTCAGCACTTATTATACCAAAGAATAAAAGACTTCAAACTTAATGATATTAAGTAGAAATAAAAAATGAAGCAAGTATATACAACCATCTTCCCATTGTAAGATTCAGGCATATGTTATTTACGGTATTTATTCAATTTCTATGCCTGCCCATTTAAAATACATGATTCTGAATGGCCAACAATATTTAAAAATGAGGGGTGGAAAAGAGTCTGCTACTTGCACAGCACAGAACTATGTGCGACTCTGCATGAGGTCCATTTCTAAGAAAAGCATAATCCTGAAGCAATATTACAAGGTGTCCCTTTGCAAAGAAACAATGTCACTGTCTGAGGCCGATCATATGTGACTGACCATTCTTGTACCTTTCCTACAGTACAATTATACCTCTGTGAGAAAATGAACAGAACTTGGCAATATTCTATCTGCCTTTCTGATTCCAAGCAGCCCTGAAGATAAATAGCAAGCAAAACTTCAAAGTATTGGAGGATATAAAAATGTGTATTCCATACTTGGCAGAAATACATTCAAAGGAAAAGCGTTCATAAAGAATCCCCTTAACAGGTAAAATGCATGAAAAGATTTGCCATTTCCTTTTTAATTAGGTCGCTTCCTATCACTGGTAGTATCCTTGTGAGGAAGGCAGTCATACCAATCTATTCCTACGTGGGGGAACACAGGCACATAGAAGGGATTATTTTAGTCTTTTATCTAAGAGGATTAGTGGATAAATGAATAAAAAAAATCCATTTGACGGAAATGAAATTGAGTTTGAAGAGAAGATGGATATTGCATAGCATGTCATACTAATTTCTTACACCATAAAAGTAAAGAAGTAAAATGAAAACTAGACTGGACAGAAAATTGAATCAAAATGCTGTGTTTTAAAGTACAGTGAAAACTGACTTACTGTTGATGATGTGGTTCAAGATATCTTCTTTTTCTCTAAATTCACCTTCCTGTAAGAACAAAACATCCAAGGAAATATTATTGACTATATTAAACAATATAAAGCCAGACTATTCTATAAAAATAGTTCTGAATGGAAAAACAGAGATGGGCAGCTTATGGTCTTCCTGGGAATGAATTTAACCATTTAAATTAAATTAAAGAATAGGTCATCAGGTAGAAAAGGGTAATTTTCCTGCCTTCTGCCATCTCTTTTTTTCCTTTGATATTTTCTACTCTCTTTCACAATCAGAAGCCTGCATAGTAGAAACAGAGAAATCTTGGTTTCAACTGATCTTCTGCAACAAACAGTTTAGACCGAAGTCTGCAGGAAATCGATCCAAGTATCACATTTAGACTAGGGACACAGAGTGGCTATCCCTGGCATATAATAAGATTTATGTTACTGTGCCACTATCTGCTACAGTTAATATAGACTGGCCACAACTACAGGAAAAGGGGAAATAGTATTGTGGCATTTTAAATTAATTGATGCATTGTCATCTTCAGTACCTTTATGAGATGAGGTGGTTAGGATGATTTTTTTGGCTGTGTACAAGGAACAGTTTTTCTGTACAATTCCATAGAGTTTTATATAGAAGTTGTGTAGATAATCTTCAATGAGAAAAAAATGTTTCTTTCATAATGCTATCTTTGCTTATTATTGTCACATGTTTGTACAGATGTTTTGTAAAAATAAAAAACCCAAGTATTGTTTTGTAAGGGTCATGGTTATTAATGAACTTTTATATGGTAAAGATGCGGGTGGGGACTATGTCAGCTTTTCTTACATAATCACATTAGAAAGCCATAATAAAGGATTGTTTCTTATTATAAATACTTCCATTGCAAAATTAATTTGCTGTTACATGTCTTACATGATTTGCTATTAACTTTTAAGTTTTGGCCTTGCAAATCTCTGTTGAGGATAATAGACAGGAGAAAATGCGACGGAAGAAAAACTGCAGATTTAAATGGATATATTTTTTTATAAACAACACTAATATTTTTTTAAATATAAAAGTAGTGTAAGGAAAGTTGAGAATCAATAATATCAATATTTAAATTTTAATCAGTCTCATATCATTTGCACCATATATCATGTAATTATATAAGATGAACAAAAGAAGGACATTAATTTTATCTTATTTTAAAATATTTCACCTAGCTGTTCCCTGGCCCACTCTCTCTCTATATATATCAGATCCCATAAAGATAAACTGCCCTATCCCATCCCATAATAGTAAAACCCTTATCTCCAATTCTAATTTCAATTCCTGAAATCATTGCTTTCTCATAAAGAGGGACAATAAAATATTATTTTGAAAAAATAATGTCCATTTGCTTCCATATCTTCTTATATTTAACTAATAATTCTTTATATAACGTACTGGAACATTAAATCAGCCATCCATGGCTATGTTTCCTATGAGTCCACTGCACAGGGTGAAATCTTGTAATGACAACTGTATTTCCTAAACTGTTATTGCAACATCTGTCAACTACAAGATCCTGAATTCATTTTAATAATGTTTCAGAGAAGACAAGGTGTTTTTTTTAAAAAAAATCCTTTGTTTTTGTGAGAAATAGAATATAATGATTTTAACTATAACTGCCTGCCTTTTGCAATATCACATCAGTATATTCAATATATTTTTATAACTAGAAAGAATTCTTTCAAGACTCTGGAGCAATCAAGTACATAATGTGCATCGTATGTTTAATTTACTCATAAAATTCTATGGATTGGGATGAGTGGTTTCACTGAGATTTGATTCTGGTGAAGCCTGAAGACAAATAGAATGAAGGAATTAGTCAACAGCAGAAGGAAATGGGAAAAAAAAGCCTTGGCATTACATACTGAATGAACACATAGGAAAAAACTAATGGAATAACAGATTTTGCAGAATTTATCTACTTATACGTGTCATCATCCCACTATATGTAGAAAATAAAATTGTATGGTGTATGGGAATTCCTAATATGAGACCATATATCATTATAGTGGGTACCCCATCATCACTACTCCCTGTAGAAAGCAAACAACCTTGGATTCCTTAGTATCCCTTCTAGCTCCTATGTTTCTATGTCTAAAAAGAAAACTTGGGAAAAGTTCAAAATGCTCAGCCATGTAGTAGTCTTGAATTATTTTTTGTTTTGTTTTTATGAACCTTTAATCTCTTTGTTTCAGGGTGGAGTTGGGGTGACTGATTGGAGCTGACCGTTTATTGGCTGGATGCCTACACAGAGTTCACAGCAGATATTTTCTCTTTGTATCCTGATATCTGCCACTACCTAGGACTGAAGTCACTGAACTTTCCGAGTGGGAAGCAACTTTCTGCTCATCAGTAAGCCTGAATTAAATGAACTGCTCATTTTCCCAAAATTAAACTGGTACATAAATTAAATATTGTTAAGATTTTCTGTGCTCTTTTGGTTTGTTATGTGCTTAGAAATGAGATATTATACAGAGCATATAAAACAGAAGAACTTCATTGTATCATAAAAAATTATTACAAATAATTCTCTATAAACCAAGGCATGGAGAGACTACAAGTATTTCTTCCTTAAATTGATAATTGGACTAGTAACATATACTGTTTTCATTTTATTTTTGATACTTTTTAAGGAAGCGATAGAAAGATGAATAGTCCTGGCTGTTTGGCTCATAAACTCCGAAATGGCCCTTAGATGACAAACGGTGGAAATTACCAATGAACTCTCCATCTGCCTGAATTTGCCACACAATGATCATCCCAATTGCATAGTATGAGTGTATACAATGATAGGAACAGAGAGGCGACCATCCAATAAAAGAATAGGTATCACATATTCCTACATTATTTATGAAGAAAAACAATCCAAGAAATGTTCAATATGAACAAAATGTCCTTGGGCTTGTTCACTTGGATAAATGGTCTATTTCAACTGAAAATATGAAGGGTCAGCAAATGAAGACAAGAAGTGGTAGGTGTGTGGTGTATCAACATTATATTTTAACTGCTGGTTCTAATATGAAGGAAGAGAATTCTAAAGCATTCTTTCCTTTAGGTAGCAAAACTCTAAAGAAGGTACTAATAATCTAGACAGCAGTCTCAGTTCATAATCCAAAATGTATGTAGCTAACAGCAGGATTATTTCTCAGTAAATCAAGATCCTACCATAATCTCTGTTGTGTTTTAATCTCCCAGAAAAAATTTCAGTCCTAAACAGTACGTGATGCTTACCAACTTTACACAGTACGTTTAATAAAACTTTTGTGTCTGTAATTTTAACTTCTTTAATTTTATACTTCATTATTTCAAGAAGCTATAAAATACTTTGTAAAAATTAGCAATGATTTACCAGAGCCAAAAGAAGTTACAGCACAGATCTATAGATTAGCACACAGTTTAAATGTGGATCCCATCACAACCTCCATTTAAAATACTATCCGTTCAGGCACAGATGGATTGCTATGGCAACAGAATCCCAAATACCAGGTAACAAAAATGTAAATTATTGATGGACTCATAGTTCTGTCTCTTCGATACTCTCTCCCTAAAAAAATCAACCCTTATGCTAACTAGTACAGAAAAAAAAGCTTGATAACATTTCTTTTCCACACAGTGAGTGCTTAATCTGAAGGGATTTCATTAAATATTATGGCTCAAATTTTTATTCTTGTAGCAGCAGTCAGCAAGCAGAGATTACAGCTGAAATGCCACCATTCAAGTCATGGCTCCCTGAAGTCAGGAATTTGCACTAACATGACAGAAACTAAATTTTGAAACCACCTGAGGAGATTTTTATATATTTCATTTTGAACTCTGCTGACTGACAATCTTTTAGCCACAATAACAGTGCTGGTCAGCAATATACCGAACACAAGTATAACCAGCAAATACACAGTACATTAAAAATAATAAAAAAGGCAGAGAAAAGAGAGTGAAGAGAAATAAAATTAGCAAGCTGTCAAGTGTTAATGTGCTCTCCTGGACATTTTTCAAATTTCAGAATGATTCCAAACAGTATCTTTGCTCTTCTGCTATAAACTACAAGCATAATTAAAATCATATTATTTAGAGTAGTATGATTAAACGTAAGTTCAACATGGCATATTATGCTTATACTAATGAGTGGGACAATTTAACATTTACCATATATTTATTATCTTTGCACTGGATGTTATTTTATGAGCAGTGAACAGTAATTCTTAAAAAATGTATGTGTAGCTTCAAGTCAATGTCAACTCTTGGTGACTGTGTGGACAAATCCCTGCAGTTTTTTTGAAAATATTTTTTTTCTTTTAAAATGGATTTGCAGTTGCCTCCTTCCTAGGGCTGAAAGTCAGGTCACCAAGCTGGCTTTGTGCCTCAGATGGAACTAGAACCCACACAGTCTCCGGGTTTCTAGCCTAACAACCACTACACCAATTTGGTCTTTCCAAATACAGATATCAGTGAAAACTTTATGATTATAGAAACATTCTTCCAATCATTACAGGTAATAAAAATACTATTAGCTGTATTTAGTTTTAAAATGTTAATTGGTTCAAAGGATGAACAAAATACATGCAAATATACGGTAATAAAATTAAATTTAAACTGTGTTGTTTTTCCGTTTATCTTTATCTTTTATTTTATTGATTTAATTGTTTAACATTTTATTACAGCTTTGGCAAATACAATTCACATATGAACCCAAAGATGAAACTTACTCTTTACAATAAAAGGTAACACAGAAAAGCTGTTTTGTAAGGAGAACTTAAAGTAGAATAACTACTTGTATTTTTGTACAATGCTATGTGAAAATGGATCTTTACAGTTTCCCAGTTCAAACTGTTCAATGTAGGATTTATTCTGCAGAATATAATGCACAAATAAGCATAAATTCTACTTAAATATTAGAAAAACAGTCATTATTTTAAAATAATTAAAAGAGACTTTATCTTAGTAAAAACAAATACTAATGAAAGTTTTCAACATCAGTCACTTGGATAGATTATTAGTAGTGTTTATTACTTTACAATAAAAATGTGACTCTTAACTTGCCCCGATTAAAAAAACAATATGAAATTCCATCAAAACAGCCTACTGCCACTACCTCATTTAATTAATATGGCTGCATCCTCTGTCATAGCTTTGATATCCATTCCTTCCTTAGTATGTAGCACTAATATAAATAGATTAAAAATTGTGACAAGGGGATATAGATAGATGCTGGAGGGAGACACATTTTTGATAGTGCTCCTCATGTTATATATAGATTTTATATATTAAGAAATGAGTAAAACTCTAAAGGTATTTTAAAAATGCAGTAACTAAAAGCAAAGTAAAGCAACTTTCAGACTAGTAAAATCTAAATATTAATATTAATAAAAATGTGAGCATGCAAATTTTGATGTACTAGACTTCAATGAATTTCTAAAGAAGCAATTCCTGAAAGGTGCTTCATGAAGATA
>JANHFK010003410.1:0-11026 GCA_036250565.1 Sibynophis collaris | reverse complement strand
GCAATCAAATCATATTAGGAAACAGTCAGTATAAATCGTAAGGATACCAGCAACAAGGTTACAGTCATACAGTCATATGTATGACTGTACATATGACTGTATGACTGGGGGGACATGGGTGATAGGAACAATAACAAGATTAATAGTAGTGCAGCTTAGTAAATAGTTTGACAGTGTTGAGGGAATTATTTGTTTAGCAAAGTGATGACGTTTGGGAAAAAACCTATCTTTGTGTCTTGTTGTTCTGGTGTGCAATAGCGTCATTTTGAGTGTAGGAGTTGAAACAGTTTATGTCCAGGATGTGAGAGGCTGGAAACATGTTGCGCGGAGGCAGTGATCAGAGGCAATGTGCTGTGGCAATTCCCGCAGCCTGGAACAGGTCTAAAATGAAGCATTCGTAGGTATAAAACATGACATGGGGAAGCCAAAAATGTGAGGCACAGAGGTCAAAAATGCGAGGCATAGAGGCAGCGATGGTCTGTGGTAATCCCTGCAGCCTGGAACAAGTCTAAAACAGCATGTGAAGGCCAAAAATGGCTGAAAGGTGGGGGCCATTGGGTGGGCAGGGCTACATTCAGTCTATAAGACACCGAAATGTTCACACTCTTTTGGGGGGGAAATGTATCTTATACTCCGAAAAATACGACAGTTCTGACTGAGTTTTCTAAGCAGGGTCTTATTTTAATCCTTTTTTATGTGATATTGAGATTATGTTGGATATAATATGCATCCAACAATTGCTTTTGAACAGCTGGCTGAAAGAAAAACATTTTATAAAGATAGTTTGTTGAGTGAGTATTTTTTATTCTAATTTATGTAAAATGGAAATGCAAATGATCAATAAATCAGTAAGTACATTTTCTGAAGCAGAATATCACATTTAGCATTTATATTGCTTCAATATGTTTTTTTATCCTGCTAGCACCATCAAATATTATAATCAATTTCTTAACATTCTTGGAGTCGGCAGTCATTTTTCTAATCTCAGTATCCCAGAATGATATACCTAATCACCATATCTGCTTTTTACTTGGCTTTTTGTCCCTTTCACTAAAATAAACTTCCTTCAAATTTGAGCAACATGGTAACTAGGGCCATGTTCCATTCTTTCAATATGCACATTAGAAGATAGCAATATCAAGTTATATCATAACACTGAATTTGTTCATTGTGTTGCATTTATTGGTTAATATCCAATTAAATATAAGTTAGCATTTTGCCCAGGAGCCAGAGATGTTACCTCAGAGTATTCATAATTCAAACTTTGTAGAACTTTTGAGTATGGAATGGATGACTAAAGTTTAGATGGATTGGATATAAACTCAATTTCCAGTGGACACTTCAGAACACTTTCAGACTTGTTTTCCCAGGACCTATCTTAGAAGTTTTCTTTCTATTGTATGAAATGGCCAGATGATACATTTTTTTCTAGAATGATTTCTCTGCTATGCTAGGAAAATTTGGATATACTGTTTCATGTCATGTATTGTCTTTGAATACTATATACATCGAGTCTGGATCCAATTACTCTTGAGGAACACCATTCAAAAACAATCTTTAGTCCAATTCCTACAGCATCAAACATGCAAACTTCAATTTTATATAATTTTAATAGAAGTAAGTATTAGAACATTTGTTTTTAAAAGCAAATCACTATTTTAAAGAGCTATACCATTGGTCAACATAATTAAAATAAATCAAACAATAAGCTCAGAAATTTGTTCATAATCAGAACTACTAGTTCTTTCTTGTCATATGTTTGCTTTTGACTGCCTAGTCCCCAACTGAGCGCGGTCTATGCACTATTAGAACACAAAGCACACAATCTTAAAATAATAATGTCACTGTCTGTTGTATTTCCCTAGTAGTCCCACAAGACATATTTTTCCTTCTGTCAATTGCACAGCAAGGAGACAAGGTATTATTCACCTAGCAGTAAATACTTCCATGCAGAGCAATTCAGACTGCCTGCCAAAAAAACTGCAAGTCCATGCCAAAGCAACTAAAGCTCTGTGCCGAAAACAAAACAAAAAAAGAAAAAATCAAATATCCATGCAAAATATGTGCTGTGTGTGTGTGTGTGTGTGTGTGTGTGTGTGTGTGTGTGTGTGTGTGAGAGAGAGAGAGAGAGAGAGAGAGAGAGAGAGAATAATGCAATCACAGTGGACAATGTTATTTTGAATTGAATGGTTTTTGATAATACTGCAATAAAGTGCTGCATGTAAAAACAGGACTAGCCACAATATATGCAAGCCATTATGTGCTTTACACACTAAAGGCAGAAGCCATTCAGAGCATAGAATTTATATATCCCAACTACTGGAGGCCTTTGTATAGCCTTTCTACAGATTTCCAAAAAGATGAATGATGCAATTTACTGTTTAGTCTTTCCAGGATTTCAAGGTGGGGAACCGCCTTTCAACTTTTCCATCCAAAATGGAACATATTCCATCTAAGTTTCTTAGAACAGGAATTTCTTTTTATCAGCCTTCAGAAACCATAAACATGATTATTTTTAATAAAGCAGATATGTAAGATAAAATGTGACTTGGATCATGATTAAGTGCATATATTGCACCTGCAGTACATTCCTAAATAAAACACTTATTTTCCTTGATTCATACATGTATACCCAGAAAAAAGTATGATTTCTTTAAGGAGATCCTCTTTAAAATTGGATTATTGGAACAGTCCTATCATTCATTAAAAATTAGGATTAATTGTTGATTTTAACAACTCTGAAGCTTGACCTATTAAAAAAAATACAATTTCTGAATATGTTTGGCAAATGGCAGTTGATTATAAATGTATATAAGTCAAATGTAGCAGGCTTCACACCATGTTAATGAAACAGAATCCTCACTGAAGTTATGTCTTATTCATTGGGGTTTCTAGGTAGATATAAATGAAAAAAATTAGTAGATAATAGCAATAGCACTTAAGACTATTATTTTGTCCCATAGTGCTTTAGAGCCCTCTCTATGTAGTTTACAGAGTAGGCATATTGCCACCAACAATCTGGGTCCTCATTTTACTGACCTTGGAAGAATGGAAGGTTGAGTAATTTTGAGCCCTGTCAGGATCGATCTCTAGGTTTTGGGCAGAGTTTGCCTGCAATACTGCATTTGAAATGACAACAAATATGAGTACACAAATATTCCAAAATCAGGAAACCTTTGTGGTGAAGATTATTGGAATGCAAACTAAATTCTAGAAGGAGGAAGGACAATTTCTTCAGTAGCTCATATTATTATCCCATTCAATTAGAAAAAAAATAGTTGTTTCAATCATCCTAATACGAATGTAAGGAGAATCAGATCTATCATAAAGTAAAGGTAAAGTAAGGCAAAGTAAAAACTGCTTCAGACAAAAGATTCTGCAAAATAGTGATTCAGAAGAGAATGATATGTATGTGCCATCTTCTCTGTAGCCTTGTGCCAGTGATGGCTAACCTTTTCCGGACTGAGTGCCCAAAGTGCACGCCCGAACCCATAAAAGGCAATGCATGAGCAGCCTCTTGCATGTGCCCTGCCCCTGTACATGGGCATGTGACCCCCTGCCTGCGGCTCGCCCCCTGCCTGCACCCCGCCTCCCTGTGCCCCACCCGCCCGTACATGTGCGGCAGAGACCCAAAGACCAGCTGGCTGGAGGGAGGCGCGCGTGCATCAGCAGCATAGCTGAACTGGGGCAATGGCTCGCGTGCCATGAGAGAGGGCTCTGTATGTCACCACTGGCACGTGTGCCATAGGTTCGCCATCACGGCCTTATGCAATCTGCTGTACTCAAATATGATAAAGAACGTTGCTTCTTAGAAAGATTGGACCACCATCTTGCCTTTTCTCAGCAAACATAACAGTGCAACTTCTTATTCTGAAACTGTGACTTTTTGAAACATCAACCACTCAAATTAATTTATTTCACTACAGTGAGAAATCCTACTTTGTGAGACTGAGTGGTTTTCATAACGTGGCATGCTAGGCTTGCAGGATTTTTTTTGATCTAACCAAGGATGCTGATTAGACAGATTTAAATTTTCAAGAGCTTAAGATAAACTACATTCACAGATAAATGAGCAATGTTTAGATTTATGCCCTTTTAATGGTAAATGACTAATTTATATTCTAAACTTGAAAACATTATTACTACAAATTTTGTTTTATTGCTAAAGAATGTAGTAAACAACCACTTGGCATTTTAAATGATACCACACTTTGTTTCTTGAAAAGAAATTTTATAACAGCTCATAGCTCATCTGTTACAATATACCATTCACATTGTACTATATAGCATACCATTTGTGTTTCTTCTCATCCATATGTTTTCACTATACAAGTTGAAAAGTCATCTTGAAAATATGTACCCTGAATATACGCTGCCTGCATCTTTTTCCATGAAGGATATGGGTAACACTATGTTAAATTCCAAGGTGGTATGTACATTAGAGACCATTAGCTGGTCTAGAACATCAAGTAATACAAGCATACTTAAAATGAAAGTTTAGTGGCCCTTCTGCCAAACAGACTATTGCTATCTTTATGGTTAGCAAAAAATGCTGGATGTGGCATGGGGATGATTAGCCATGGGGATAACCAAATCTATTCTTTGTTTATTTTACTAAAAAATTATCGAGGTTCACACAAGCATTACTGGAACTTGAAAGTTGACTGGCAGCAATTCTAGAAGACAACTCTTTCCAAAGCCAGAGTTAGTATAGTACAAAACTAGAAAAGCTGTAGTGGCCATAAACATCCTCCCCCCAACTCAGGAAGTGCCAAATAGATAGTATTATATATTATATGGTTCTTTTTTCATACCTGTGCACCTTGAAAATGGGCAATTTCTCAGTGACAGAGACATTGATGCATTATCTTGTAATGGACCTGCCTGTACTCAGGTAATTTACATCTGAACTTGATCCTTTAAGTCTATTTGAAAGTATTAGATGAAAACCTTAGAAAATAGAGGTCATTTTCATGGGTTCATATGTCATGATTATGGCATATGGAAAACAGCAAATGTAAGAGTTTATATTGTAACATCATGAATTTACCAATTACATGAAACATGTTGTGTGTATGCATTTTATGTCTGAAACTAAAAGAAAAAGAAAGAAGTAATGGAGATAAATGAATCAACCTAATCTTGTTAAATAGAGCTAATAAACATTGGTTTATTATGAATGAAAGGGCTAAATTATAAATCAGAAAATATGAATTGTTGCTATAGTTGAACCTACGGTTATATATACAATTGGGAGTATATTGGGAGATTGGTGATAGTTTTCATGCTATGCTCCAGTAGAAAGATCCCAGGATGAATTTTCAGAAAAAAAATATTCAGCATTGTGAATGAATGCAAGACAGGGAGAAAAGTTATTCTATTAGGTGACAGGAACAGATGGGTGGGAATAAGATCAGAATATGCAGAACAAGTTAATGTGCTGTTTGAAGAATTATATTGATTAATGAATATCTGTTTATAAAAATAGTCTGTTTTTTAATATCTGAAATAAGCACAAATCTATCTGAATAAATCACAAAGGAAAGAATACAAAAACATGATTTCTTATAAAATTTATGATGAAAAATTGAGAGAATTAACTTTTTGATGAGACATTCTGAAAGTTGAAGATGCTATTAATTGGTAATATCAAGACTGGATCCTGGGGGAAAAGGGACATAGAAAAAAAATGAAAAGAAACTGAAGTGAAAGTATGTTATACAAAAAGGTATGAAAGAATAGATTGACTACTTCATATCAATGATTTTAAAGAAGCTGCATCATTAATATAGGTCCTAAAATTTTGATACTGTATACTCTAGATTCTAAATTATTCTAGAAAACTGATCTGTAAAATATGTATTATAAGGTAGAAAATACCTTGTAAAATGCCTAATATTTATAACTGCTTATCATGATTAATAGCCAACTGCAGATTGCATTAATTTTTCTTGGATTGGATATGCAATTAATTTTTCCTTCATAAAGACTCTTTGATTTTCATAATCCTACTTATGTAGAAAATTAACTAATTATGTTTGTTAATATACACATTTATATTTATTTAATTATTTTTCCTCTACATAAGCAATTAAGATCATTTTTAAAATTATGTTTTGATAAGGAAATCATTGTGGACTTCTCCCTGAGTCTTCCATTCATAATTCTATTAAAAGTTAGATGGAATTATGTGGATCCAAGTGTTGTAGGACGTCCTTTGAATTATCTTTCTAATAGCCATTTTACTTCAACTTTTGCTATTATAAAACAGGCAGACAAAAACTTTATTTTGGTCACTGACCAATAAAAAGTTGTTAAGTTTCAGACTTCTGGCTGATGTCATGGTGATATCAGACACAGGGAACGGGTGTCCGTGTTCCCTGTGCTGAGTTTTTCCCTGTTTGTGGAATCCAAGAGGTGCCAAAGCTGCCAAAGCCTGGGGTTCAGCCCAAGGGACAGCAAAACTAAGGAGGGGTGCCCAAAGAGATCGTGGAAGAGATCACAACTCTCTGGCTGAACCCTGGGTTTTTTTCCCTCTAGGCCATGGCGAGGAGAAGAGGCAGCCTAAAGATGGCTGCCATGAAGCTGAGACAGCCAAGGAACACCTAAGAACTGAACTGGAGTGGAGTCGGTGAACAGTGTCTGGAACTGGGTGAGAAGAATCCTTTTTATTTAAAACTTAACCCCCAAAGAATATCCAGGAAAAGAGAGGCTCACTGCTATTTTTAAAAGCAGTGAGTTAAATGATTTAACATTTTGAGAAGAATTTCAAAATTGAAAGAAAAATAATCGAAAGGAGAAAGGCAAAAACCTTTAAAAATACAGAAAAATTGGATTTTTAAATTGGACAGCCATTGTTTTGGATAGTCATTTCAAAATGCTGGAACTATTTACTTTAAAAACTAATATCATTTTTATATTTTGGATTGTTACCATTAAAATTGGATAAAACTGGTTAATATTGATATTTGACTTAAGAGTGACACCTGCTGACAAAAGAAAGTTATAATACATTCCCAAAATCCTGAAAATACTTGGCTATTGGAGATTTAAAATGTGAGAATAAGAAAGACATTATTATTAAACTGACTGCTGAAGGCTACAACACAATACTGAATTTATAGAGGGACTTATGAAGGTTCTGGGAAAAAAAATAGGACTATCCAGAGGAACAGGCCGATCAGCTTTGGGATATAAAGATTTATGAATATTGAACTTTTTGAGAAGTCATTTTAATATATGTTTTTTGGATTATTGGACAAAAGAGGGACAATATAAAACTAAACAAGATGCTCTACCAGGAAGCAATGAGTGGAATTTGGGAAGAAACAGTGTCATTAATTGAAGGTATTAAGGATACTTTGACAAAAAGCTACAAGGAGATTATGAATAAAATGCAGAGCATAGATGGAAAGCTGGAAAACATAATACAAAGGACAAGGAATGACCAAGATGCCCAGGAAGAGGAGAAAAAAGGAACTGGAGTTGCAGGAAGACAGGGGCAAGAGTAGATATCTAGAACAGTGATGGTGAACCTTTTAGACACCGAGTGCCCAAACTGCGTAGATGTGCGCAGGCATGCACACGTGTGGATATGCGCATGCATGGACATGCACATGTGCAGTAGAGACCCGAAGTCCAGCTGGCCAGCAGGAGGTGGGGCATCCCAATACTGACAACACAGCAAGAGGTAAGATATTTTTCTTCCATAAGAGCTTCTGTTTCATGGTTTGCAGGGAAAGAGCAGCTTACGAAAGAAACACCATGGAAATCTGACCTGGGGCGACAATGCGCATGCCAGCAGAGAGGGCTCTGCATGCCAGTTCTAGCACACATGCCATAGGTTCACCATCATGGCTCTAGAAACTTCTTTATATTCATTTCACCCAAACAGTTTTTAATTTTTTTCCTGGGATAACATTATTTTGTTTTATACATATTTTCATGACAATTTTAAAAAACTTTTCTTTTTTTTATTAACCAAAAAAGATGAATTTACTGCTTAGGACACTAATCTTCCAGGAGTTTTCTATTTGTAAATATCCCAATAACAATATAAAATATATTAAGTGAATCACAGGAAATAAAATCTGTAAACATACATATTTTCAGGTTCATTTTCCTAAAAATTTAGACTTATTTCAATGAAGTCTTCATTAATTACTCTGAGAATAGCTCTTCTCCAGTGAGTTCTTCCTTCTCATTAAGTGGCCAAAGAACTTCAATTGCATCTTCAGGATCTGGGCTTCTAAAGAGCAGTCAGAGTTGATCTCCTCTGGGACTGACTGGTTTGATCCCTTGAAGTCCAAGGGACTGGCAGGAGTCTTCTGCAGCACCATAGCTCAAAGGCCTCAATTTTTTGATGCATATATGAAAAAAAACCATGTTTATCATATACCTGAAAAACTGTTAATGAATGTCATATAATACAGTAAATAGTACAATTATACAGAATGGCAAAAAGTAAGTATAAATTGAAGTATTTTCTATAAAAACATCAATGAAAAGGAAATCTCAGAATTCCAAATATTATGATGCTAACTATATCAGTAATATTTTTAAATTTAAAAACAAGAATTAATATTTAATCAAGAATTAGCACGTTGGTTAAAGAAATAATGTATCCGTATACTATTAGGGAGTGGCTACTTCAAAAGAAATCAATTGAAGTGGTTTGATCATGTAATGAGAATGACCGAGAATGTAAAATATATATAAATAAAGTGACAGGGGGTCTGACAGAAAGGAAAGGAATGAAAAAGTTTATAAGGTTCTTAAAAATATGTTGAGCATAGGTTAAAGTTGCTCTCATAGAGATAGTTAAATAGATAAATATTTACCGTAACATTATATTACAAATGATACAAGAACGTTCAAGTTGATATTGTAGAAGGAATAGACAATGGCCTTGAAGGGTAGGGGAAAGAATTATCACCAAGGCTCCTGAACCTGGGCAAAAAAAATCCTTAAAAAAACAGACTACAGACAAGCCCCACCTAGTTCACCTGAAGATAAGGAGAGGGGAGGAGGAAGCACCTTCAGACTTGCAACTAGAGCTTTTACAATAAAAGTAGTCCTGACCTATATGGCATTGGTTTTCTCAGGAGAATAATCTGAAGTGCCAACTCAAGCTGGCAAGAATAAATAAAAATGAAATCAAGATAGCTGTGAGGAAAGGATAATTATTTAGTTCCCATAACAAAAGGTTTCATTATTGGGGCAGCTGCATGGGGTACAGACAGACTGTTTTATAGGGGAGCATATCCTGTGTGTGGAAATCTGTGGTGGGTTTCTACTGGTTCACTCCGGATCATTGGAACCGGTAGTAGCAGTGGTGGGTGAGCAGATGTCATCATTGATGCTCTGCACATGCAGAATCGCATAGCGAAGGTAAGTGGAACCCACCACTGGTGGAAATTTATGAGTGTTGATTCAAGAGAAGGAATTGATTAAATCAAATGATGTGGATTGGGTCTCTTCATTTGAACGGTGAGCATTATAATTATGTTTACATTGTGTTAATTGAGTTTAGTGTGTTTAAATTTTATGTTTGGTACAAGTTTAAAGGGTTATCTAGTTAAGATATGATTTCTTTACAATATTTCTAACAATTATATACATTTATAAATTCTTCCCACAGTTTCTTTCTATATGGCCTGGTCTAGAGAACTAATAACAGTTATCCATTGAATATTCAGTCAATCAGCCTCTTAGTTTCTTCCTAAAACTTTATTGGCCTTCCATTTTTCTTTGGGCAAGGAAAAGAGTAAGACAAAAGAAGGCAAGGGGATTCTTGATCTGTAGCAGATTATATTCCCTGCAGTAGTGGGTTCCTACTGGTTCGGTCTCGTTCTTAGAACCAGTAGTAACGGCAGCGGGAGGCTCTGCCCATCTGCCCGGACATCATCATGGACGCCATGTACATGTGCAGAAGCGCTGTGCGCTCGCTTCACTTGTGTGCGCATGTACTCCCATTGCCAACCGGTAGCAAAGGTAAGTAGAACCCACCCCTGATTCCATGCTAAGAAGTTGACAATGGTCAAAGACATTTATCCTTTTCAGGCAAGCTAAAACTATATACAAGGGAAACATTTATTTGCATGGGGCATATCTTGTATAATCCAAGAATATATCAACTTTCCAGTGAAAAGAATGCATGGAAAGGGAAAAAATAGCATGTATATGGGTATCATCTTTAGTTGGACTGGGCCTTTTTCAGGGCCCAGGGTCAATATGAAGAAAGTAACTTCACATTAGTATCTGGAGTGGAAAAGCCATCTGTTATAGGGAGATGAATTAGATATCAGAAAGCCCTGAGTTTCTGCATATCTTGCATGCTGATTATAACAGGATTATAGTTAGTTAGGGTTAGTCATATAACTATGACTAATCACATAAGAGAAATGCCTTGACTCACTTAATTGCATTTAGTTATGAAAACAAATCTCAGCCTTTGATTGAAAGCCTTAAAAAATAAGCCAATTACTTTCAGCATTCTGAACTCCCAGCTGATGCATTACACAGTGCTTCCATCAGGAAAGTAACCCCTAGGTAAAGAATAAATGTGATCCTGTTCCTGGTCAGAAGAATCCAAAAAGAATCAGACTATTTAGATCACAAGTCCCCAACCTTTTTGGCACCAGGGACCAATTTCATGGAAGACAATTTTTCCAAGGAGCAAGGGAGAGATGGTTTTGGTTTCACTTGCTTGCCTGCCACTCACCTCCAGGTGAGTTGGAACCTAGATGATTTCATTCATTCATTTCATTCATTTGGCCACTTGTTGGTCCCTATCTTCTTTTCTGCTTTTATTCCAGCTAGTACCAGTCTCCAATAATCTTATATATGTTAATTTTGTTTTCTAAGATTTTCATGGGTATATATATGCTGCTCATGGTTATTTTCGGGTATGGCCCGTGTAATATTAGTTGAATTTATTATTATTATTATTATTTATTAGATTTATACCCCGCCCTTCTCCCTTACGGGACTCAGGGCGGCTTACAGTCAACATTAAAAAACATAT
>JANHFK010003409.1:22117-32596 GCA_036250565.1 Sibynophis collaris | reverse complement strand
TCAACCTTGAGCCGGTGAGATTTGATCTGCTGAACTGCAGCTAGCAGTCAGCTGAAGTAGCTTGCAGTACTGCACTCCAACCACTGCACCACTTTGGCTCTATAGCCAAATATATATAGATCAATTCCCTTATTTCTTAGAACTTCCAACCCAAAATTCTCAGCATTGGACTGTGGTAATGTACTATGACATGTAATGTACATGTGCAATCCAACCAAGATTGTTGGTTTCAATGGAAAATTTTTAAGTATATGCTTCATTTTCACATTTAAACCAAATGCAAATTAAAAGTGCTTACTATTCCAAAAATGCACCACAGATTCTCTTGAAATAAATTCACGAGAATACAGTAACAAAGCCATCAATTATGTTGTTTTGCTACAGAAAAATAATGCTTTAGAAACATATTTCCCCAGTTTCCTTTATCATTCTTAGGATTATTAAATTATAATTACTATGATTATTATTCTAGTAAAAATTCTGTTTTACTATTCATAATAAATACAGAATAGATATGAAGAATGAGCAATTTGGGGAGATAGACTGAAATGTGAGAAAAGGATTGAGATGATGTTATATTTAGTTCAATCTGAGCTTCATGGTAAACAAGCTGGCTCAGAGAATTATTATTTTTTTAAAAGGTGACCTTTTTTCTTTTCTCTGTTATTTCTGTCAAAGTCACTTAATATGTTTTTCCACCCTCGTGGATGCTTGTAGGTGTGAACACAGCAAACTATCTGTAACCTTTAAAGGTCAATTTATGATAGCTTGCCAAAAATATTGTAAATTTACAGTAAATTCTGTCTGACTGTAAGGGATATATTGGGAAAGGCTACAATATAATTCAGATATTGGATTAAGCGATGGCATAATTAATAATTTTCTCTTGGCTCAGCCATAGTTGGTTGGGTTTTTTTCAACATAAACCAAAGTGATCCAAATCATAGTCTGACAGTGAAATGTGTGAATCAGACATACATATGATAACTTGTGATGTAAAAGCATCTCATTTGAGAACTGTGGAGCACTGGATGTAGACTCCTAATCAATCAGATGCATTACAGATGGAGTGGAGGATGAAAATCCTCAAGGAGAAAACAAGAAATGTTTGAAAAGAGAGATTATAAAAGCCCAGTCTAGCACAATTCCACTGCAAAAAAATATTTTATTCTTGTTGGTTACACTTGCATGCTACTACAGGTCATCCAATTGAGGCCAAAATTTTAGTTAGTCCTTGATTTATGACTACAATTTCCATTGCTGAGACATTGGTTAAGTGAATTTTGACCCACTTTATGATTTTTCTTGTCACAGTTGTTAAGTGAATTGTAATTTTGACCGGTCACTAAATGAACTGTTATAAATCAAGGATTAGCTGTATTGCACTCAGATTTTGATGACGTGACCATGGGGATGCTGCAATGGTTATAAGTGTGAAAAATGGTCGTAAGTCATTTTTTAGTGCCATTGTAATTTCAAAAGGTCACTAAATGAACTGTTGTAAATCAAGGATTACCTGTATTGCTTTATTATAATGTATATCTGTACATGGCCTAGAGTCCATCTGGATTGTGGCTATACATACATTTCATTAATAAATACTGTTAAGAAAACAGTGTACTGTAGATATGTCCATGAACTCATAATGCATTTCAACTTCAGGGAGCCATTCCTTATTTAATAACATTTTTGACTGCACTTCATCATAAACAGGGCAGGATTATACTCCTATTTTAATCAAGCTATACTGATGTAAATCAAGTGTAAGTCCTATGCCTGAGAATAAGACGTATTGGACACTGTAAGGTTTACTTCTGGGTGAATAATTATATTGTCAAGGTTTCAACATTTAGAAAAGTTCATTTGGCTTTCCTAGACATATGCTTTTCATTAAATCCTAAGAATTATTCAGAAATGTATGATGATGATAAATTGAAATCTTCTTAGGGAATATAGACAGCAGTCATAAACAAAACTCTGATATTTGGTTCTTATTAACATTAATGAGAACTGTTTTAAATTGCTATAGAATCGTGTGTTGAATAACTCATTTCATTCTTTATCATTTTTACTGTACTGTAGAAACTACTGTAGTTTCTTACCTGGTATTGACAACTACCATGACCATAATGCATATTTTAATGAACTGATCATAGCGCTAGCACTTAGACTTATATACCACTCACAGTGCTTTACAGTCTTCTCTAAGCGGTTTACAGAGTCAGCATATTGCTCCCAACAATACCAGAATCTGGGTCCTCATTTTACCATCCTCGGAAGGATGGAAGGCTGAGTCAACCTTGAGCAGGTCAGGATCAAATTACCAGCAGCCGGCAGACAGCAGAAATAGCCTGCAGTACTGCATTCTAACCACTGCGCCACTATAATCATGAGGTTATTTGATGATTACAATGGAATTTTCTATTACTAAAGTTTGATGCATTTTCCTAGCATGTCATGAATCCCAAGAGATCACTTATTACACATACAACCATGAGAAATCAGAGCTGCCAGTTTTAAGTTGTTGGCCATGATATATATTGAGACCTTAGATCCTAGGATGTAGTAGTATATTGATGTAGAATATGTGTAGATACAAGCAGTGTGGCCTTTTGTAAATGACAGATTGAAATTTTGTCAATGCACAGATTTTCTAAGTGTCATTCAAGGTTTTCTGATATGGCATCCACTGTGCCAATAAACACTGGGACCACCATGGCTACTTTAGGCTATAATCATTTAATTTCAATGTTCAGGACTTGATACCTTGTGATCTTCTCCAATTTTACTGTCGCCTGGCATTGACACACTTTCTTCTTTTCAACCATAGTTAAATATGATTGTGTGTTATGCACCGAGACTTTATAAATTGTATTTGGAAATCCCGCAATAACAATCTGCTCATTTTAACTATTTTTTTCAAGTATATATTCCCACCAATTTTTCATGACTGGCACATTAATTTTTACAGATGTTCCAGTAAATCATTTTGGCAACCTCGAAAGGTTGTTTATACTCGGTTGTTTGTACTTGGTTTGTGCAATCTTCTTGCACAAGTTGACTTTATGATCTCTTTCTTCTTTATATAATCTGCATTTCTTTGTATAATCTGCACTTTGAAACATTTGATTTGTTATTGATGATATTATTATATTAATAGCATATTAATTCAACACATCAATTACCTTATTAAACCGAGTAAATATAGAAATATACTACTTTCTCATTTTTTAAAAGCTAGACATTTCTAAAATTGATAATAAACACTTAACTTTAATCCATTCTTTAACATCAGGTGAATTATTTTTCTTTTCATCTTTGGGAAAGTATTCCTTTTTCTGAGTCACAGGCTTTTTATAAAATGCAAAATTCCATTTTTTAGGAATATAATTCAAAATTACATTTTCAGCTTTAACTATTATATTTTTATCCAGAACTTTATTAACATATGCTATAAGTTGAAATCATAAGGAAACTAGGTGGACAAGGCTGAATCATGTGAGTCAAAGAGACCTAACCATTTCTTGCAATGCCAATGTAAGCATGACTATAGCAATGCACTTATGTGGGCTGCCTCTGTGGCTGCTCTGGAAATATCTTGTCGCAGATGTATGACGCATCCAAGGAGGAGAGTGTTGTGGTGAAGAAGTCAGCTGTTTTGAGTCACAAGGGCGTAAAGTCTCACACAAGGGACAGACAGTTTCAGTTAAATGGTTGTTCCTTGAAGCAGGTGCAGATGGCAAGGTCTTTCCTGGTCAAGGATCTGTTCCAAACACTGTAGCACTGTTCTGCACGCTGCGTGACATGTTTTTGGGCTGCAAGGAAGGATCCTGAATCCTTAGCAGACTGAATTAAGGTGTTTGAGGAATTTTAAACAACTGTAGCAACATCTCTCACAGGAATTTATCTCATCTCATTGGGAAACAGCAGGTCCAATCATAACCAAGTCTACAGCTTGATTTGATGGACTTGTTTCAGTGTTCATAAACTTTGGCAGCTTTTCAGCTCTGTCCAACCTGGCATCAGCTTTCACAATGCCCTACTTTTTGGGTCTCTCTCTGTGTGTGTATGATAACATAAGGTCATCTTTTTCATATTATGTCTTTCTATATACATGTGTTTTCCTCTTCGTTTCATTGCGTTCTAAGGCAGAACTATGCATTTAGGAGATAAGATTTTTAGAGCTGGCTCCTATTCAAAAAAGGAAGAATTAATGGGAAATTGCTCCTTTACTTTCAATACATCTTTCCCTTGCTGTATCCTTGTGAAAGGATAAGAAATTGCTGCATTCTAGTATTTCCATTCTTCCATAAGCAATCAGAGTTATCTCTCAAACCAGAAAGGACATTGCTTAAGAAAGCCTAGCTTTATCCTAGATTCGCCATTACAAGGGCTGCGGGCTGCCAATAAACCATCCATGCTAGAAGACTGTGCCATGCTTTGGATTCAAGTCCAAGGATATGCAACAGAATAACCATACTCATGACTCTTTACAAAACACACATATCTTTTCAGGATCCAAAGGTAGTTGCAACAGCATGAATTAGATAGATATTTATATAAATACTTGCACAAATTTTGATGTGAATTTCTAATGGATAATTTTCTATGTATATTTATTAGTAATGAAATGTAATTTAAAAAATGCATTTTATGCCTATCATTGTCACATGTTCTTCTGTACCCAGAGATTTATTTATCTAATTTATATAAAGTAGTTGCCCATCCTATGCATCTATATGACTGGGAGTTTATCACAAAAGAGAGAAGTTTGGGTTTCATTTGGAACATGAACTCTGATTTCTTCTGTATACTTTATGGGTCTACAAAAAAAGCTAATTATGTAAATGATTTAATGATCAAATTTCTAATCCATCTGCTATTTATCTGCTTACCCAGAACCGGCTATGGACAACTGGTTTATTGAATTAAATCAAGTATGTCAACCTCACAGTTTCAAGGAGTGGATATTCAGGTGCTTGTAAAGTAACTATTTAGTCTATTTAGAGATTGTTGCCTGCATATATGAAATCCCACTTAACTATTGATCTAAACTTTAGAAATTAAACTGGCTTCTACGATATACACCATTCACTTAGTAGCTATACAAATTCCAGATTGTATGAATAAATACCATAATTTTTTCAGTCCTGAGTCTATTTCCATTCAGCTTCATTGAGTAGCTTTACATTCATAAAGAACTCTTTATCAACAGATGGTTCACTAAAACATCTACAACTTTTATTTAGAACAGAAGTGACAACTGAGAGTGAACAGAAAGGGAAATAACTACCTAGCTATTAGCTTCTATATGTTCATTCAGAAAGAAAAAAATCCCAAGCTATTACATTTATTGATAAATGATTC
This sequence comes from Sibynophis collaris, assembly GCA_036250565.1. NCBI lineage: Eukaryota > Metazoa > Chordata > Lepidosauria > Squamata > Sibynophiidae > Sibynophis > Sibynophis collaris. Next base: position 27,229 of record JANHFK010003409.1, on the reverse strand, counting down.
CAAGTACCTTAATTTAGAACTGAAGTATTAAATAAGTAATGGATTTATTGTTCTCATGATAAAAAAAGAATGCAACCCAAGAGAGAGTGAAAATTGAATGTACATGAACTATTGTTTAGTGTTCATTGGCCAGATTTCAAGATAGTTTCAAGATAGTATAACACAGTGATGGCTAATCTTTTTGCCATTGTGTGCCAAAAGTGGGGGGAGGACAGGGAGGTTGCACGTGTGCGTGCCCACACCCATAATTCAATGCCCCTGAGCCCCCCTGCGCATGCGCATGCGAGGGCATGGTGGGCTCGATAGGCCCGTTTTTACCCTCCCCAGGCACCAGAGGCTTTCTAGGAGCCTGTGGAGGGCAAAAATGGCCTTCCTCACCTCCCGAGAGGCCCTCCAGAGGCTGGACATGGCCTGTTTCCCGACTTCCGGTGGCATCGGAAGGTCGAAAATCAGCTGGCCAGCTCATGCATGTGTGCTGGAGCTGAGCTAGGCAACGCTCGGGTGCCCGTGCCATAGGTTCGCCATCATGGGTATAACACTTTAAAAAATGCTCTTCGTTTTGGAAGAAAGTGTAAACACCTTTAAAATAACCATACATTTAAGATATCCTGTGAGTGAATGTAATAGCTTGCATCCAGGAGTGAAATCTACTTATCTTCCCTACCAGTTCGGAATGAGCCACCAGAGGTGCACCACTGTCACGTCTAATTTTTGACCCTCTGCGCATGCTCAGAAGGCTTTGCGCATGCACAGAGGGTTAAAAACCAGGAAGTAATGACATCCGGACAGGTGGGCGGAGCCTTGTACTGCCGCCGCTACCGGTTCACCGAATCATGCATTGCTGCCGCTACCGGCAGGATTTCACCACTGCTTGCATCTGAGGAATTAGTTGCTTTAGCGTTTCCCTATACTTAACTCGTTATTTCTGTCTGCTGAAATTTCTCTTGTGCTTTGCAATCTCAACCTCATTTGAGATACTTTCATCTTTACCTTTGATGGCGTTCTTGAATTCATTTTGTTGCTCTGAGTTGGCAGATGGTGCTGTTATTTATTTTTCTGCTACACCTCTTTGTGTCTCTCCACAAAAGAGGCACAAGAGGAATCCCCTCAAGATGTCTTTCACCGGAATTCATTTGAAGTGTGGGAAACTAGAGAAACTAAAGTCCAGGAAGCAAATTATTGTAGAGTGAAAAACAGAAGGTTCATAAAACTTTCTAACCCGGCTTGCTAGTACAAGAATCTAACGTTGAAGATTTCAACGTTTTCTCCTCCTTTGGGAGAATTAAACAAAAGCAAATCCATTTCCCCCAATCTGATTAAGAGTGGTAAAAGTTACTGTTATTGTTATGAACAATATTTTGCAGTTTGATTATGAGTGATATGAACCTGACAGGTTCTTATGATAAGATCCTGGCAGGCAAACTGAGAACTGCTAGGAATGGAGAAATGGGCTGGATGGCACAGGCCCAACACATTCTTGTTTCTGATTCTTTCAGTCCATACACACAGCAAATCCCCACACTCTCAACCTCCAGGCATTCTTCACTTCCATTGAGCTACAATTATCTTACATTTCTATATATCATGTTACCAAATAGCTATTAAAAGAGCTGGGATGTTCTGGCAGCATTTTGATAGTGGCAGTCAGTCAAAGATATGAAAAAGGTGAGCATTGGGCTCACCATCTTACAACTTGAAACCTTTTAGACCTTAATACAACTCAAACAATTAAACTAGGCTCACATAGTGTCCTTAACAATTTTTTTTCAATATTTTTCAAAATACAAGAAAAAAGTAGCATAAAAAAGGGAATCGGGGAATTCAATAATAATAATAAGAGTAGATGAACAACAAATCTAAACAGCAGTGAATCATTTTCCAGTATTTTTGAGTGTTACAGAATTGCCACAACATATCCACCTTACTCATTACATTTTATTCAACATTTTTTAGAAAAAGATTTATTCATTTTAGTGATCATAACTGAAGAGATTTTTTTCTTCCTAGGATTTCCCCTAAAAGTGTGGAATCTGCTTTTGGGGGGATCAACTATTTGGTTGTGACAGGAATTGACTGACCAGTGTATCACCCAAACCTGACATGCTGGGCCAAAAGAGAATGATTGACTCAAAGGTCACTCAACTGTTTTTCATGGCTAAGGTTGCACTACAAGTCACAAGTCTTCTGGTTTCTAAGTTGGTGCCTTAAACATTAGACTAAAGTGGCTCTGGAATGGAATATCAATAGTAAAATACCTTATGTCAATTCTCTCTAAGGACATTTAAATATTCAAAGTAAGTTTAATATTCTTTTTTCATTTAAATTCTCACTGTTGGATCTCTAAAACTATATTCATATTCTGGATTCATTTAATCATATAGTCTTAAACTTGTTTGGATTCTGAATCATGCTTCAATAATAGTCTCTAATCTTACCTAACAAATAATACATTATACAAGTTGTAAGATTTTTTTAAAAAATTCTGGGAGATTTCTTAATATTCTCCTCCTTTTTTGTATTTTTTTCTTGTCACATTGCTTATTTGAAAATACTGAAACCAATTACATATATAAGAGCATTAAGAGACTCAAATCTTTTGCCTATTATCAATAAACTCTTGTAATCTGTCTAGTCTAGAGAAGAGAAGGGTCAGGGGACATGATAACAGTGTTCAATATTTGAGGGACTGCCACAGAGAGGATGGAGTCAAGCTGTTTTCCATAGCACCTGAGGGCCAGACAAGGAATAATGGATGGAAATTGACCAAGGAGAGATTTAACCTAGAAATAAGGAGGAACTTTCTGACAGTGAGAACAAGCAACTAATGGAACAGTTTGCCTTTGGAACTTGTGGGAGCTTTATCACTTGAGACTTTCAAGAAGAGACTGGACTGCCATTTGTCAGGAATGGTGAAGGGGGGTTGGACTAGATGACCTATAAGGTCCCTTCCAACTCTGTAAAATTTCTAATAAACTGTGAACTCAGCTGTGTGGAGAAATTGAAATCTTCTCTCCTTTTATCCTAGACCTTCTGATTTCTCTGATGTCATAGACTGAACATAGATAAAAATGTTTTCAAACAAACAAATGCTGTTTTCTTTCATCCTAATTCCAAAGAGAGCATTAGCGTCTAGCAAGCTGGCTTGCATCTTCTTGCCTTAGATGACTCAAGCCCTCCTGCAGATCTTTCATAACAAGTCCCACAGCTATATCTGCTGCATCCCCTTCTATTGCCATTTTTCCAGAGATCTGAAGGGTGACAATTTGATCAACTCCAGTAGATACCTTAGCTTAGCTTTAGAGTTTATTTTGAAGAAGAGTTCTTTGATATGTGGTGTAAGCTTTTATTGCCAATGTCAGGTAATGGTAATGAGTTTTTGCATTAATAGTCCATGACTTTGGTATCCTGATATTTCACTAGCAACTGTGGCTGGCATTTTCAGAGGTCTAAGTAATCAGCTCTGCTACTTGCCTAATAGCTTGGAAGCTAATCACTACTGAATGCTTTAATATGTTTTTCCATTTCTAATTTCAACCTGCCACACCATGAAGCTAGCTGATACACATCTGATTCAGAGCTGCCTCTTGACATTTACCTGAGAGCAGAACATTGGTTATTTTGGTTTCTTTGTTGAGGAAGAAAACTAAACCATACTCTTGTTTGTGTGATTCAGTTTTTAGGTTTGCTGCATCCTTTCATATCAATTTCCTCTCTCTCTCTCTTTTATTCTTGGCCATTGAATGTGAGGTTGCAGGATGCTAAACTTTAAATATCTGTATTTTTAAGTGTCATGTAATCTTTACCTTTTTGGGATAATGATGATGGTCTATATTCATTATTAATCTTTTTGAACCTCTGTTGAACTGTCATGGGAAATAATCAATTTTTCTTTGTGTTTCATTTTCTTTTGTCTAGATTTGATGAACAACTGCAGCAATTATTAGTTAAAGATTCTGAGACACTCCAAGACACCTTGCCTCTGCCTCTTTATCTTCCTGAATCTCTAGTATCTATGCCCCAGATTATTCAGCCACTCACCAAAATTCCAAAATCAAGAAGTCCAGAGGTAACCTATAAATTAAAATATAATGGTGGTGGGCTGCAATATTAGACTCTCTCTTCAATTCCCTTGACCACTCTCTTCCTATTTTTGAGAACTGGTGCAAATCAGTTACAGGAAGGAGCCAGAAACAATAGCATTAATTTCTGCCCAATCAGTTTGTTAGGAATCCCGAGCAAACTGTAAATCTAGCACTTTTATGGCAGTGGAACTGCTATGATTAGGCCTTGTATGCTGGCTGCATCAAAACCACCAGATTTGAGTTAGATATGACCTGCAAGGACAATCTCAAAGCTCAGTGAAGCCACTGTATTTTTCTTGTCCATTAATACTCAGTGGTTGACTTAGTTGGGAAATATGTGGGACTATAATTCAGGCAGAATCAGGATAATATAAAATCATATAAAATTGTGGCACTATCCAAGCATATTTCTATATTCCAGAAATAGAATTGCCATTTTTTATGATAGCTTCTATTATATAGTAGTCAGCACATCCACAGGCAGAATAAAATGTCAATATAGCAATAGCAACAAAATAATTGATGTCCCATCTCTTTTGTATAACACATTAAAAAGGATAGGGCTTTAATAATGCTACCACAATAATTGTTTTAATCTTTTGACCTCACCATTCATAGTTATTTTTAATGTATTTCCCTAATCCAAACATGATTTATTTTGGGCATTCAATCGAGCTCGGTATCCAGTTAAAATCTTACCCAGGTATTACACTAATACAAAGTATGGCAATGTGTAAAAAAGGTATGATTGTTGACTCAAATGCTGGCATTCTCTATTTGTTAGGGTTCATCTTTCCTCCCTTTTGGGGGGGGGGGTGTTAATGAATATATTTTTTCCTTTTATTGTAATGTTTAGGTCTTAATGAATTGTATTATTTCATGCAGATTTCATTAAACTAATATTTATGTAGTATTAATGAACATTCTATTATTTAATCAATATTAGTATAACATAATATTAATAGCATTTTTAAATAGAATGATTGTGGCAAAAGAAAAAAATACCAATAGCAAATACCTTGAGTGCATT
>JANHFK010003407.1:107612-118300 GCA_036250565.1 Sibynophis collaris | reverse complement strand
GTTCTGCAACAACAAAAAGAATTAAAGATTGGACTGAAAACTCCAGCAGTATTTAAATGCTATCTGGGGGGGGAAAAGTTTGAGAACTTCTGATTTGGTGAATACTAGTCCCATGTTATACCTGATGAAAACCAACCCATGTTAATGAATGATAAGGGAGGGGGGGGGAACCAGATAATTCATAGCAGAACCATTTTAAAATGATCAATGATATCATTGCAGAACTACTTGGGTTATAGATACAAAGCTTTTTGCTTGCCACTGAGCAATTAAAATTTCCTTTTCCCATACATTGAGAAGCAGGATTTATAGAGTGATGGAATAAAACATAAGTTCATAAGCTATAGTAAGCACTAAATGTTTAGAAGTCCAGTTCAGGTTTTGAGGTATTTGTAACTGAGCAGGATTTGGAAATAATCCAGCCTGGGCTTGGTAAATGGCAGGAGGGTTTTAGATAAGAGAGCAGGAGAGGAGACTACAAGAAGAATAACAATTATGATGATCTTTTGTTGTATATTAGCCTTTAATTTAGACTTTAATCAATTCCACAATTCATTTTTCTTGAAAACAAAACTGTGTTGTGAGGCTGATGTAATTTATTGCTCACTGAACAAAACAAAAATTGGTTTCTTATTTATCTTTAGCATCTTCATTTCAAGAAATTATTTTTCTTCACATTTCCACCATTTCCCTATTTTATTATTGGAATGTAATTTGATTATTGAATCCTACCCATCAAAATTTCATCACAATTCAAGAGTTTCCATTTATATCAGCATTATGCTCTTCGGTAAGCAAAGAATAAGGGCATAACACTTAATTGTCAATGTACCATTATATTTTTTGTTTAGTTGAATGTAAATTCAGGTTTCTCTTTGCTCTGCTCTTAACTGTCTTTCCTCTACTTTCACTTTTTGTGCTGTGACCCAACTTTCCATTCAAAGTATTCTCGTCATTTCCAGAAATGAAATGCTCTATGTATTCCTTGTTTCATAATGCAACTTGGCATCAGCTTTTGGGTGGGCTCTGGAGACTGTCCCTAAGAAATATTGGTGGAATAGCTCATTGGACAGTCTATTACCTAACTGCTTGATATATACTATCATTACTACGGTAAATAGATATAGATATGTCAAATGTCTTCTTTTATCTTTTGAATATCTTTTCTTCATGCAGATACATGATTATGTGAAGAAAAGCTTTGAATGATAACTCCTATCACCCCTTGTTGTTGATCATTCTGGATGGAGTAATGAAGAAGTAAAATCCAAGACATTCAAAATATTAAGTAGCTGTAGTAACTTAAGGTTCTTTCATTTAAACATATTGATTTCAGTGTATTTATTATCATCTAGTCCAGTCAAATATCCATTTATGTGATTGTTTGCTACAGCTGTATAAATTATACAGACATTTTCTATTATAAAGACTGGAATGCCTTCACCTAAGATTCCTTGTTAGGCATTAAATATTGTTTCTAGAGGGGACTTTTTAATGGTATCACTGTGCCTTATTCATTTTTTTAACAATTGAACAATAGCACTTTATTCCTGCTGCAGTAATAAAAAATATAATGCTACTGACCTTCTCACAAACAGTTCTCTCTATGAAGCCTACTCAAAGCTCAATGAAAGTTAGCACCAACTGACCAGGATTACATATTTGTATCAAGTGTTCTAAGTCAAAAATATGTCATAAATTATTACATCTCTTTCTATATAACAGTAGGATTATTCAGATGTTTTGAGCTTTAACTTTCAGCACTTCCACATTTTGTTTATTGATTAGTTTATAATATAAAATTCAAAAATACAAAAGAAAATAGTAGGAAAATAAGGGGAAAGGGAAGGGAAAAATGTAGGAAAAAGGAAAAAAAGAAAGAAAGGGCATTGACTTCTGACTTCCTTTGGTGCAGTAGAATAAGATAAAAGCATCAAATCTCAATGTTTTACTTTTACATAATAATATAAAGTAATCATTTATATAACAAACACTGTGCCTTATTCATAATTTGTTTAATGAGGGAGAGTTTAAGAGGATTTTGGTTTAATTTGTAGCTAATTTCTAAATGTATCCATCTTTTCTTCATTAACAAAATTTCTATCAGAAGTTGTATTAGGATTTCTGGAAGTTCCCCAAGAAGGTTGGGCCAGACATTCCTGATATGTACTAGTACCGTGATGGCGAACCTATGGCACGGGTGCCACAGATGGCACGCGGAGCCATATTGGTGGGCACCCGAGCTTTGCCCCAGCTCAGCTGCTAATTTTTGGGCCTTCCGGGCCCACCAGAAGTCAGGAAACAAGCTGTTTCCAACCTCCGGAGGGTTTCCTGGGAGGTGGGGAAGGCCATTTTCGTTCTCCCTAGACTCCTAGAAAGCCTCTGGAGCCTGGGGAGGGTGAAAAACGAGCCTTCCAGTCCCACAGGAAGTCAGCAAAGAGGCCGTTTTCACCCTCCCCAGGCTCCTAGGAAGCCTCTGGAGCCTGGGGAGGGTGAAAAACGGGCCTACTGGGCCCACCGTGCCATAAGGAGGAGGAGCACAGGGCACATTGAATTAAGGGTGTGGGCACACACATGTGTGACACCCCCCCATGCTCCCTCCACTTTTGGCACCCAATGGCAAAAAGGTTAGCCATCACTGTACTAGTAAGATCTACAAAGATCCCTAGCACTCAAATATTTCACAATAGCTATACTAGCAAAGCTGAGATGGAGGGAAGCAAAGCAAGAATGGATTCTGTTTGATGAGACACTAAGATTGGTTTATTTCATATACTCAGAATAGTAAAACTTCTGGTGAAAATGCCAAGAAAAATTCCACAGTCTGCTACTCACCCAATAATGATGAGCTGTAAGTTTGATGATAGATATAATGGACCATATTCAGCATTGGAAGATTTCTGAATACCAATTCCTGTTACGCAGATATTCACCCTGCCATAATGAAGCAGATGGAACTCTTTCAGGTTTTGATTCCCATTTATAACTGAAACACCAGTAAGCATGTCTTTCCTTCCAAATATCATACTATAATTGATTAGGATAATGACACAAATTACAATTTAGTGAACAGTTTTTGGCAAAGTTCCTCCTCATTCAGTGATCTCTGCCCAGGGTTATTCCTTTGCTTTCATTAGTAGAGCTCTTTATTTCCCATCTGCATCAGGTTTCTGTTCCAAATCTCCATTAGCTAAACTTCAACAACAAAACATGGTACTCAAAAAGTCTAGGACCAAATCTGGATGAGGATTTTGAATGCATATTTCATAGGCACAACACCAGGACACAGTGATGAGTTTCTGAAGGTCAATCTACACTGAAATATGTGCAGATAATTTAAAACTATGAGATATTTGTGGGAAGGAATCCAGGGCTGGGATTTATACATTTTTCTGCTTGCTAACCATGGAAGCTCCTTGAAGGATGCCTGAATAAATTTTACTACTAAGTCTCTAATTCCAAAGGTTGAGAAGCTCCAGATTGCCGCATTCTCAGCACTTTGCCAAGAAATGATAAACTGATAAAATTCTCTTGGGATTGCTGGAAGTGGCAAAATAAATCTCTAACTTGACTTTGCCTGACTCTCTCTCTCTCACAATGATCTTTGTATTGCCATGCACATGCTTGGGTACACAAGCATGCTAATTTCAGTGTAGTCTGTCTCCAGATATGGCCCTTGTGACATAATTTGCAGAAAAGTTAGATTATCAGCAAGAAAACTTTAAACCTCCAAAAACTGCTCCTTGACAATTTGTCACTCAACTTCAGCAAAACTATAGAGGCTGAAGCACAATGAATTAATGAATAGCAACAAATCCCCATGGCAACATGTTTCTTCATTAAAATTTTATCAGCATTCTTCCTAAGGAAAGCACTGCCTTCTGTTCTGTGCTGAGTTTCTTCTACAGTGTTTTCACAGGCAATCCGCTGCATTCTGGTGTTTCAAAATTAGTTCCTGTGGAGAGCAAGCTCAGTCAGATTCTCGATTGTGTCACACATGACTCTCCTGGGTTCTGTGATGAAATTTTGCCTACATTTTGTGATATGTGTGGATAGATCATGAGCCTGAAACATTAATCACTCATTTCCCAGATGCTTTCTTTGAGAATAGGTTAATTAGCTGTAAATACATTTCTGTGTTCATTTTCAGCAATTGCTTTTAAGCACATATCATAAACAATGTCTTGCTCTCCAAGAGAAACCGTTGAAGGCAAAAATAAAAACTACAATATTCAGTTGTGAACGCAAACTGTTTTAGCTCTTGACTGGAGAATTGGATAACCACAAACATCACTGTCTATTATTGTTGTTGATGCTGTTGCTGTCACAACTATTATTTGTACTATTATTCTAAGCTGTTCCCTACCATAATGCTCCCTGATCCGCAATATTTTTGCCCTATGTTACCTTCCGGTTCCCTAATTTCCAAATGTCCCAGTATGAGGGCATGGTCTCTCCCCCATGGAACTTCCCTCAGCTGGAATATTATAAAGGGGAGAGAACCTGTTACATGAAGTTGCCTCCTCTTCTACTTTACAAGCTTGGAGGATTATATATTCATAAATGCACTTCCAGATTATTATGACTTGCACCAGAATTAGAACTAGATACTTCAAGGTTTTTAGGTGGCCAGTGAAATATAAAAACCATGTCTGACAGGCAACATTTGGTACTGTAAAGTCGTGTGCTGCGTGTAATGATCAAAAGACCACAATATTACCTTTGGCTAAAAAAAAAACAAACTTTCAGTGTAAGGTTCAAAGTGCTAAGGTGAAATTTATTTATATAATTTACAAATAATTTTAAAATGTTTTGACAAAAAAGGTAGATTAAGTGTCTTTAAGAAATGGTTTGGATAACAATTTTAATTATGACAATTGTATGGATGAACACGGTACAAGATTGTCATATATATTCATTTAGATATATTTTTCTTATTTCTTTCTTCCTTCTAAATAGTTCAGTGTCCTTATTGTAAGGGTGTGGTGCTGCTGGTGGTGTTTGAAGGTGTAAATGTCTGGAAATATATATGTGTGTGTGTGAAGAAAAATAGTAATCACACTCTTGAGGCTTAGAGTATCTCAGCATTGGAAATTATTAGGGTGGCTAAGAAATAACTTCTCTGTATTGATTCTTTTAATACATTGGCTAAGACCCAAAGGGTTTCATACAGCAGTCTTTTTCTACTATACTCACTGTTCCACCTGAAAAGTTTCATCAGAAAATCTGGAGATACTTCATAATGGCATTCAAACTTGGTGAAGGAATATAATGAATGTGAAAATGTACACACTTGCAACCCACATACATTACCAACACATGTAAAGTTTTTGTTTATGTATGCCCCTGAATGATGTTGTGCTCTATTGCTAAAATTCAATACAGTATCATAGTATATGTTTTTATATATTTTATGGAGCATCTTTTATTCATTCCTCCAACCCCTGAAATGTTAACACCTTATAGGATAAATAATTTGATCTGAGACACACAAAACAAAACCCCTGGCATTCTTCATTTTAAATGATAGGTTTTTTTAAAAAAAGAAGAGTTTTAAAAGATCTTTTAGAATAGTGATAAATACCCTCGACTTCATAAAATAGCATTGTACTTGTACATCAGGTGACACGTGTAAACCTGACTCCCAAATATTAGCATCTTGAAACGTTTTTGTATTCTACCTGCTGTCTTACAGATGCTGCAAACCACTCCCTTTTCTCATGTGTTAAATTGTTCTTATTCTTTTGCCTTTTGCTTCCACAGATCTTGGAGGTAGTGTTAGCTTACGAATTAGAAGTTGCTGAGAAAGACAGTCTTGGGGAGCAGATGGGGCTTATCACTTTCTTTCTTTCTTTGTGTTGCCTGCATTTCATATCCAGTAAACTATTATAGCTTTATCTGTGTGGGCATGTAAACATGTTGGCCCAGGATCAGGGAAATTAGACAGATTTCCCACCTCTATCAGATTCTCAATTGGTGTTATGCTATCCGATATGATTCACAAGATTTTTTTTTAATAAATATGCATTTTGTCAGCAATGTTGATGTTTCACACAATGAAGATGAACTATCTATAACTTCTCAGCATTTTCTATAGTTCCTAAAAATATAGCAGACTATCTCAGGTAATGTTTAAAAAAAACAATATATTTACATCCTAAATACATGGGAACAAATTCATGAATTCTGGAGAGGAGATTGTTTGCCTCTCTTTAAACCATTGTTTGTCTTTGTGCTGTTTAGCAATTCACTGAGTGCAAGAAGTGGGGGAAGAGCTGTAACCTTGAAAAAGTGGAATGTTTGAGGCTGAGAGTATGAAGATTCATTGCTTGATGTTCTCAAGTAGGCAGGACTGCCATTTTCTGCATTCAGCTACAAGCTGGCTCAAGCTGAGCAGTGATTGGTTGAAGTTGCCTGAACTTGACAACTGAATACTAAGTGTGTTTTGGGATTGTAAAGTAAGAACAACAAAGGGTAGATTCAACATGGCACAAGAAGCAATGATAATGCTTTGTACATGGGACAGATGATAATTGTGAATGCTTTCTATGAAGACCTCCTACATATGAATGTATGAGTATCACATGTTGTATCTGTTCAAGTCTCCACCATCCAAAGAGAAGTCTTTCTAAATCCTGAAAATTAGGATTTGGAAATATTAAGTGCTAAAACTAGTATCTTGGACTTGATATCAAGAGGTTGTACTTTCTCGATTTCTAATTATCATGCACCTTCATGATTAGTTCTTACAATTAATTCACAATTACCCATTCACATGTCAAGTAGAGTCATAATTAGTTATAGAAAAGTCATGCAGTGCTGAGGATCCAAAGCATGTCTTCACAACACTCCATGTGACTAGGATCCTATATCAAGGATTGCAATCTTTTGGAAGGCTAAACACCACAAATGCTTGTGGATATCTTGCCATACATTACATTACAAAAAGTGAATAGAGCTACAATAAGATAGGCAGGATCAGGATAACACTACATTTTATTTATTCTGAATAACATTAAATATAAAGTAATTAAATGCAAATGATATAATTACTCCCCTAATACTTAACAATTTTAATAACTTATTTCAATGATTATTAAAATTTGGAGAGCTATTTGGAGGGAAGCTGGGGTTTGCATAAAGGCTTTTAGAGATGTTGCCTTGGAACCTCAGGGTTTCTAAAGATAGCTTTAAAATATCTAGTTTAATCTCTCAGTCTCTTCTTTGCCAATATTTTCTTATAATCTATATTTGTTTCTATTCTTGTTTCAGGAAGAACACAGTACATTGCTCAAATCTTAAACTCCTTTCAGTGTTCTTTCCAGAATTAGTCTTGTTTTGTCAGCTTTTCAAACTATTCCGGAACAATTCCAGTGGATTTCACAAAGAAGTCACTGCTTAAAATACGCTAAGTATACGTATTGACTTCAGCAGGTGTCTGTTTATACAAACCTAGAAAATTTTAACAGAATGTCAAAGGTTAAGCAAAAAGGAAGCCATATGCACCAAGATGAATATCTATTATAATTTATCTTTTATTGAAAGTTATCCCTACAACATTTTGAATGTAGACATTGTAGACACTCTTTCATTATCACAATACTCCTGAGAGTATTACTTTTCTCATTTTATATGTGAGGAATGAAGACTAAATTCTGGCTTATTCATTGACTTGCTTAAGTCATTTGTTTATTTACTTATTTACTGGCTTGTTTATTGACTTACTTAACACTATTGAATGGATGTCATACCCATATCAGGTTCTTAGCTATTGGATCCATATTACATATTCCATAAACAAGAGAAATATTTTTAAAATGTATTTATTTATTTTTATCCAACCTTTATTATTTGTATAAATAGCTTAGGCAGCACACTTACATAATATTTCTTCCTCCTCCTATTTTCCTCACAACAACCACCTTGTGACATGAGCTGGGTTGAGAGAGACTAATTGGTCACCCAGTCGGCTTTCATGCCTAAAGTGAGACTAGAAATCACAGTCTCTCATATTTATCATATTTTCATCTGAAAATGAAATCCTCTTTTCCTGTGAAAAAGCATTAAAAGCAGCTGGCAACATATAACTGAGAACAAAATTAAGAATTCAATTTCTATTTAAAACCCAAGATTAAAATGTAAAACATATAGATTGAATTCAACAATTGAGATGGATGGGAGTCAACAAATAAACTAAGGGGGGGAAAAGCCAAGGCTTTACAATATGCCAGAAATTGAAAAGAGCTTTTCTCAATGGTAGAGGTTAGGATCCTCTATGAGCACCTTCTGAATTTATTTCAGAGGGATATAAATTTCTTATTTACACAGGCCAGTCTGAAAATCCCATTTATCAGGGATCTAGAACTCCAAGGAATTTCTGTTAGAGCACTACAAAAAGACTATTTGCAGGTGGTAGAGATAAATTCATCTGAAGGACAAAACAGAAGCAATAAAGCCCTGAGACCAAAATTCTTTTGGAAACTCTCCAATACATTCCGGTCCGGGGAACTATTTCCCAGCTCTAAGCAGCTGTATCAGGTTCCATAGCTTTAGATGCCTTCGTTAACCTTTGGCCAAGAGAAGGAGAATGGCATTGCCCTAAGCCTACTGGAATCGTAAATCTAACCAAACCAGACTCTCCTGTCCCACCAGTAGCACTTACACATATATTTTTTAAAGAACGTTGTCATTTAATTTTTTTCCCCTCAAAAAAGCTCATGGGTATTATGCTTCCAGCAATTTTATTTTCATTAATGTAATGCTTCCATGCTGACAGCTTAGAGAGGAACAGAAGACATTGAAATAAGGGGCAATAGGCAAACAATGAAAAGCTCTCTAAAATGAAATGAAGGGGAAAAAACCCTGTTTTGACTTTTTGCATTTTAGTCTCAAAGAGAGGTCTTTTATCGACTTTGGCTCAGCACCTTGGAGAGAAAAATGACATCTTTAAAGAGGTTTTCAGACCCTGAGGTTGGCTGGGGCTTTTTTCTACCTTCCCCAGACATTGTAAATATTTTCCCCCTTTCTGGGAGCAACATACATAATTGTGGGAACTTCCTATTATTTTGTAAGAAACACCATCTATCATTTTCAGAAGGAAGAAGGTTTTTTAAAAAAAAATGATGGGAAGTACGAATGGGGAATAAATGATAAGCGTAAGAATGTCAATTTTTTTTTCTTTAGCAGATACATTTCTTTGACAATAAGGTCACTTTAAAAGGTTTCTATTGTGCATGTAGTCACAGGGGAGAAGAAAAAAATGATCAATTTCTTTTTCAGGTTTATCCTTTAGGATTTTTCCGGAGTTCTATTTTATGCTCTTATCAATCTGAAGACTTTAAGCAGGGCTGTTTGAGAGGGGAAAGAGGATACAATGGAGAAATGCATCCAGTGTGCAATCCATAAAGTCATCCAGATTTCTATGGTTTTGCATGGACACAATATATCACCTAATTGGGATATATAAGCTTGGTTCTGGCTTGCAGTGAAACAGGACAATGTGTAGATATTTGCAAAGCATAAAGCTCCACTCATTTGACAGAGACGTGTCTTTTCTATCATTATTAAAGGATGATAAGAACCAGAGTGATATATTATGCAACGAGGTTTCATCAATTCTTCCACTATCATAATTTCCAAATGTCAGAATTTGGGAGTAGGCCAGGCACTGTGTCCTCTTATATGACTTTCTTTAATGGACAGAACCTACAGCATTCTCCTTCTGTTGCCCATAATGAGATAGATTGAAACAATCAGAAAAATACCATCCCACAAATAAGCCATCCCCATGCCATGAAGGGATTAATTAAAACCTTGAAGTGCACCCAGAACAATTAGGGAGTCCATGCCGCTGGAGGAATAGAGCTGTAATATGGCTTTCTGAGATATTCTGCTTGTGCTGCTGCATTCTGGATCTGTTGCAGCTTTCAGATGTTCTTCAAGAGTGGTTCCATTGAGAACTCATGTCAGCAAACCACTTGGCGGGTGACCAAGGTATGAATAACCATGAGCAGTACTTCCAATCCAGAAAAGAATACAGTCAGCACACAAGATGAAGCTGTGAAGTTAGTTAAACATAAGCTGTAAGCCTAAGAGAGTCCCCAAATTATGTACTGTTTCTATGTGAGGTAGTGTCATCCATCCATAAATGTGGATTTAACCAAATTCAATAAATTTGCAATAATAAAGGAAAGAACATAAATTCTAGCACAAAGAGAAATTAATCTCCATTTCACAAACAGGAACATCATCTGGTCTTTCAGCTTTCTTAAGGCAGAGGAGTTTAGACAAGAGCTGAAATAGTATACAACCTTGAACTGAGTATGAAAGGAGTGTAAAGTTCTTCTCTGCTGAGCTCTCCAAGGTTCTAATCATGCTTTGTTTCCCTACACAAAATACCTGCAATGCTTATTCATTGTGAGTCTCTACCCCTTGCTGGATTTCTTAAGGTCTGCAATCAGGCCTGATGAAAGTGATGTTGAAATTATGAGTGTAGGTGATGCTTGAAGGAAGTCTGCTAATCTTTATCACTTCAGATGGAACATGGGGAAGAGACCAAGGTGAGGGCTAGGAGAAAGCTTATTCTAGGAGAATAGATATAATTTACACTAAATATTTACAGATTATCATTGATATATTTTGATAGCAGGTTTTATCAGCCTACAAGGTAGTGAGTTGTAGTAAAGAAG
>JANHFK010003406.1:102464-113953 GCA_036250565.1 Sibynophis collaris | reverse complement strand
ACTTGGAACATGATTCCCAGGGTCAAAAACCATGTCAAATAGATTAATTTAATTATTTTAATTGCTTTTAATTTTTGTAATGAATGTTTCTTATATTGATTGTGAACCGCCCTGAGTCCTGCAAAGGAGAAGGGCGGGATATAAATTAAATAAAATTAAATTAAAATTAAATAGTTTATTGATTTTCACGCATATTGCAGAAAGTTGTTGCAGATGATCTTTGTAGTCTCTTCTATCTTCAGCAACACAAAATTCCCACATGATGTGTGAGAATTCTGCAAGTTCAGCTTCAATGTATCTGGAAAGCACCCAAGTTGGAAAGAGTATCTTAGTCAATGGGTGTATATTTGGCTTCGGTTGTAAATCTTATTATATTGTCATGTGCTACATGAAACTATGCTTATTCTCAGAATTTATAGGTGTTGTTGCTTTTTCTTTTGGGTGCTTAATGTTGGATTTTTGGCTCTATTATTCTTCTTTTTCTTTACAGAATTTAGGAAAACTAACCCGATCAACTCCTCACTATCCAAGGGTTCCAGGCATTTGATTTATCACTGATCAGTTATAACCTGCATTGAATTACTTGAGTTTTTCTCAGAGATTCCATCTAATCATTTGCTTTTAAATTTCTTCCAACAATTTTATTGTTATTATGAGGTACTTCAGCGAGCATGTTTCTTAAGGTCACAACGCTGTCTGTAACATAGATTTCTACAGTCAGTAAATTTGGGGTGGGGGAGCAAATGATAAGAAATGGGTAAGGATGTCATAATGGAAATGCTGTGATTTATGATTTCCATCAGTCAACAAATAGGCAACTGCGCTGCTCGCATTATGAAATCATAGTGGCCGTACAATAATTTTGGCATTATTTTGGTACGTTGCAGAGGCGGATGTTTTTGAAACAAAAACACTGAAAGTATAATAAAGACGAAAACGCTGCTGTTTATTCTCAATTTTCAAATTGCCAGCCTGTGGGATTTACTACGTTAGGCCCATAAACATAGCCATTTTTCAGATACAATGTTAATTAGCAAAATATAATTGATTGGAAAACCTCCATCTTCTTTAATGAAAAAGGCCTCAAGGTTATAGTCCTCTAATGAATTCTTCATTAACTATCTTAGGGCATTAATAGAATAGTATCGCCCTCTTAATCAGGCCCACAGGCTCCATACGTAATGTCATTTTCACGTAATAGAATGGCTGAGGCTTGATTGCTACAGAAGGAATTTCCATTCGATTTCCAATGAATTCAACATGCCTGAATAATAGACAGTTGTGTTTGTTCTGAATTTGCATGATTAAAGTAAGTTAAAAGTTGTTATTGATTTTGGATTTTTAGTCAATATCGCTGAGGATAGCCAGAGACTGAAGTCATTTGTGAACTGTATTAGTGCAAGTAATTTTTTGGAATTTTTGGAATTTTATTCGATTTGTATACCGCCATTCTCCTTTGCAGGACTCATGACTTACAACAATTCATTTAGTGACCGTTTGAAGTTACAATGACACTGAAAAAAGTTACTTATGAACATTTTTCACACTTATGACCGTGGCAATGTTCCCATTTTGACATGATTTATATTCGGATGCTTGACAACTGACTCACATTTATGACGGTTGCAGCTTCCCAGGGTCATGTTATCAGCTTTTACAACTTTCTGACAAGCAAAGTCAACGGGGAGACCAGATTCACTTAACAACCATTAGCGTTACTAATTTAACAACTGCAGTGATTCAGTTAACAATGTGGCAAGAAGAACCGTAAAATGGGGCAAAACTCACTTAACAAATTTGTCACTTGGTAACATAAATTTTGGCCTCAATTGTGGATGTAAGTCGAGGACTACCTGTTGTGTACTGCCCCATGGAGATAGAATCAGTCAGAATCAGAACTGCTTAACTTGGATTAAAACATGCTTATTTCCTGCTCTGGTCAGTATGAGTAGCTGTTGCACATCCCGTTTTGAAATATATTGTTCAAATTGAAATGCCCAACATAAATATGAAACTTTTCTATCCATTTTAATGTATTGAGAAGCATTATATTGTGTAGTGCAACTTTAACTTTACTTTTTTTTAAAGGTGAAGGTATTAGATTATGATTTTATATGCTCTGAAGGAAGCAGTATTGAAATGTAATTGGGTTGGGTTCCAAGTAAATAGGTTTGGAAATGAATTGCTAGTTTTAATCAGTGGCGTGTGTCAATTTTAAATGTGGAAACACTGTTTGCATTAACCTGATCACTTCATACTTCGCTGTGTTCTATTTACATTCTATTTTCTTGTTTCTTCTCTTTATTTCTAATGAAATGAAAAGATTATAGATCCTCCATGTTTGGCAATATACTCCTTTTGTCTTTGCTCATATTTACTGAACAAACAAGATGTAAATCAGCAATAAAAACCATTTCCATGGAATGAAATAATAGCTCACAATAATCAGGTTCTTTTTTTGGTTCATGATAAGTATGTTTCAGGTATTGTGGCAACTCTGGCAATTTTGTCCAGATAAAGCTCTCGTTATAAGCAAATGCAAATGCAAATCACTCACAGTGATTTATATAAAAAGCCACCATCTGCTCTGGAATAGTCTTGGTTTTAGTTTATTGAACTAAATAGGCAGATTCACTTTCAAACCCCTGGAACTTTTTCCTCCTGTTCAGAAATGGCACCAACATCGTGTCTCTATATCACTTGCAGCATCTGTAACCCTTGATAGGCATCATCCATGAGTTGGATCCTCATTTGTACTCAATGGCAGTGGTTTTCCAAGACTTCAGACTGGATAATTTCTGAGGTGTTACTTGATCTTGGAAACTTTTCTATACCATGTGTGTGTTCTACTGCTGAATTCTTTTTTATCCATATTATTTATTTATTGTTTGGATTTATATTACAAATATTTACCCAATTTCCTATTGTAGTTTAAGCCATTTAATTATAATCTTTTAACAAAAGCCATGCATTCATTCTGTCATACTCATTGAGAAAGTTTGCAAAAAGCAATAAGAAATACTGTTCTCTATTTGCTGGAGATGGAAACTACCTCCTCTTCCTCCTCCTCTTCCTCCTCCTATTGCAATAAATGAATAATCAGACATAATATTAAGCCGTACATTCTCAAGATATATTTGATCAATCTATATCTTTTTAAAAGATTGTATGTTCCATCTTTTACCCAAAAAATGGAACAGAGTGTTTGACATATATTTCCTTTTTATGTGTATTTATGTGCACACAACCTTTTCTTTCACAATAGGAATCATTTGGAATTTAATGTGTTTTGATTGTGGAATGTAGAATCTGGATTTGAGAATGTCAAGTATAACGTTGTTCTTTATTTAAGCCATGTCTGAAGAAAGATGATAATGCAGGTAATCCTTGCTTACTGATAGTAATTGGGACAGGGAACTCCATTGCTAAGCGAGGCAGCTATAAGGTATGAATGATGTTACATGACTGCCAATTTATAATGGCAATTCCAGAAATCCCAGTTGCCCCCATTAGGCAAATCCTATCTGGTTTCAGCATCCTGCATCACCATTTGCAACCTCCCGCCGGCTTCCCCATTGACTCTACTAGTCAGAAGCTGGCAGTGAGGGTTGCAACTGGCAATTATGTCATTACTGCGATATCATAATTATAAGTCGGTTGCCAAGAGTCTGAGGTTTGTGGTTATATGATTACACTGCAATCGCTGTAACTAGGAGGACCCATCATATGTACCCCTTGTTCAGCATCATGGTGGCTTTCAACATTCATGGAATCAGTGGGTATTAAATGAGTACTATCTGTAGAATATTGGTGTGGTACAGCAAATTTGTATATGGCAATTCAGGCTTTGTTCACCAGATTCAAGTCTGTTGTTATTGTTGTTGTTATTCAAATAAATAACAAAAGGAATTGTTTCACTTGTTGTATTCAGAATGTCAACCTCTGACACTGAATTGTCTGATTGTTTTACTGAAAAGTAACAAGACAAACAACCAAACATACAGTATATACCACAAACATAGAATAGAATAGAATAGAATAGAATAGAATGGAATGGAATGGAATGGAATGGAATGGAATGGAATGGAACAATAACTTTATTGTCACTTTGAATGTACACTAAGCAGCATACATTAAAATAAAATTTCGTTGCATACAGCTCTCAAAGAGTCACCACCTCCAATATACACTACATGAACATGACAAAATAAATGAATAAATACGAAATTATGTATATGCTCACATATATTATATGACACAGAGAAACAACACAGTATAGTTTGGATTTATTCATGCACATGGTGAGAAAAACGAATCTTGCGAGTTTACCCGACGGATGGCCTAGGGAACAAAGAGCTAAATTTTACTGAAGGTAGAAACCCAATGGTGGAAACCTGGCCACTTATCCTACTGTGAAATGAGAGAGAAGACATTGGTGCAAAACACAAACATTTAAGACATTGTTAGGAAAAGGCAAAAAGCCCTGATAAGACCATATTTAATTTATATTCTGTTAGTTACTATGGCAGCCAGGTTCCCATCAGATGTTATCTACAAATAAGGGTGAAGGGCTGATATTATGGCTGAGTCTGGCTTCATGAAGTCTTGATTGAATGATTGCCCTATGGGGAAAACAAACGGATTACACCCCTGTCAATGTGCCTGACCAGACTGTTCGGCTTTATTTCCAAAAGGTCCGAGGGAAACAATGTGTCCTTTGACCCTATGAAATTGCCTTTCAGATCAGCAGTGGTGGCAATTACAGATGTCATCTCAGCCTCTTCCCTTCCTTCTCCCCTGAAGTCAGGTTGCAGCCCGGGATACCCAGTTTTCATCGGGCTCGTCTTTTCATCGTGTTTGATTATACATAATTATGTTCTATTTGATAGTATTATTTAAATTGTTTGCAATTATTTGACTTCATTATGAAATCGTATGCCTTTGCTTTCTAATAGGCAGAACCTCTTGGAAATAAATGACAGGTTGCATTATGCAAAACCACCACCTGATTAATGTCTTTAACAAAAATAGCAATAATACCCATTTCATGAGTAACGCATTTGACTAATAATTGTAATAAAGTGGATATTCTTTTTATAAAACTCCTCAATTTAGAATACAATCCCACACCTGCTTATTTGGAAGGAGGTTCCATTAAATTCACTGAGGCATAATTCTACAAATATGTGTTATCCTACTACTTCTGTCTGAGCTCATTTTCCCAAACTGGAAGATACCATTTAAAAATGAGGAGGAAAGGGCTTTTTTCCCCAAAGTACACCGACTGAATTTGCTCACAAATCCAATTTCAAAGATAATTAAATGATAAAAGTGAAGTGAAAATGCCCTTTATGCCACCATAAACATCTGGATAGATGTGACTTTTACCAGCCACTCATAGTTTGGCAACAATAATGTTGTCTGAATGCAGGTTACAGGCGTCTTCTGCCTACTCAAATCACAGAATATAATCATTATTAGATTAGTTTAGAATTAAATGGACAAGCCAGAAGTAGCAACATTCTGTAGAGCCATGTGTAATATCTGCCTAGCAAGCCATAAATTTCTAATACTAGAAGACTCATTTTATCTTTAAAATTTGAACCCTCATGAATTATACCATAGGTTTCTACACCTGCATTCTGTGTAACAACCTAACTGGATAAACGTTCAGTACTCAGCTTCCATCAAATGCTTTGCACAGACCAATCAGGTAATATTCACAGGAGTCTGTGGTAGGAATGGGGTAACGCAGAGGGGGTTTACCCCCTCTGAAAGAGATTCACTGCCCTCTCTCCTACATTTAAGATCCAAATTGTATCCCCTGCACAAATTACACTACTACTGGTGAATACTAATAGTACTTAAACTTATATACTGCTTCACAATGCTTTATAGCCCTCTCTAAGAGGTTTACCAAGTCAGCATATTTCCCCCAACAATCTGGATCCTAATTTTACCCACCTCGGAAGGCTGGAAGGCTGGGTCAACCTTGAGTCTGGTGAGATTCAAACTACCGAAATGCAGGCAGTCGGCAGTCGCCAGAAGTAGCCTGCAGTACTACATTCTAACCACTGTCCCCTGTTCCAAAACAGATAAGTTTGGCAGGAGGTGCCAAATGGTACAAACTTGCTGAGATAAATTGTTTCTCTCTCTAGCCTCATAGTTCCCAAATGAGTTGGGATTTATTTTTTATTTTTATTTATTAAAGAAAATAAATGACCACCCAACTCAGCCAAGGTGACTCTGGGAGGCTGGCAGTAATAAAACCCCAAATATTAAGCCCAGTAGATCCCTACTCCACTGGTGAAAACATTCAAACAAACTACTTGTTGGCTCCATATCAACCTGGGCTAGACCTACTGTATTGGTGAAACTATATCTTCAGGATCTTTGGAAGAATTGCAAGATGAAGGCCAGCCTTATATCCATGGAGATGATGGTCCACAGGGAAAGAGCCATCACAGAAAAGGCCCTTCTTGGTCCCACTAGATGAATCTCTTTGATGGAGGGGACCTGTAACATACCCTGCCTCTCCAATCTGTTGGGTCAGGTAGATGCAATTAATTCAAATGTTTTACATTAATTTGTAATTTAAATAAACTAACTCCAAACCATGAAGAGCTTTAAAATAATACTGTTTGTTACTGCTACCTTTGGATGATAGAAATTATAATCCAGCTCATTTGTAAGGCAACAATTGTGAAAGTCCATACGATAATATAGAAAGCAATTTAAAGGATCCTATAAAAGGGGGTAGGTGGGTGGATGGGATTTAGGTTTGGGAATATATGTGTTCAAATGTAGTTCAAAGTGGAGTTTTCTAGAAGCCCCAGAAAATGCTTGTGTGCCTTTTCAATTGCTGTGCAGAAGCTTTTTTCTCACTCTTGGATGGACCAGAGGGAGTCAGAAGAGCAAGGAAAACAATGCAGCAGTTTCACATTGCTCTTCAAAGGTAAGGATTGTGCAGCGCAAGAGAGTCTGCAGGGGATGATAAAGATACCAAAACTAAATCAAGATGCACATAAAAAACAGGCAGAGTTTTGATCTCACCATCTCAGCTTCCATCCTGATGTTTTAATCAAACCATGCAGACATCCCTGGTACAGTGCTTGAAGCTGTTTTAGATGGGTGATGCATAGTTTTGCAGTGACCTAGGCTGTCCACCTTCATGCAAAATACCCTGTAAGAATAGAGGGAGTGATTTCTTCGGAAGCAAACTGCTGGTCCATGAGAATATGAGCCTTAACACGTAAATATTCTTAGCTTCTTGCATTGGTTTGGGTGCAACAGATTGACCTGGCTATCCACTCTGGAAAGTTCATTGCCCCTCTTGTATATCAGCACACACAATTCCAGTAAGTAGAATAGAATAGAATAAACTAGGAGGTCTCCTAGTCCAACCCCCTGCTTAGGCAGGAAACTCTACACCACTTTAGAGAATGGTTCTTCTTAAAAACTTCCAGTGTTGGAGCTTTTACAACTTCTGGAGGCAAATTGTTCCACTGATTAATTGTTCGAACTGTCGGGAAATTTCTCCTTAGTTCTAGGTTGCTTCTCTCCTTGATTAGTTTTCACCCATTGCTTCTTGTCCTGCTCTCAGATGCTTTGGAGAATAGCTTGAATACCTCTTCTTTGTGGCAGCCCCTGAGATATTGGAACACTGCTCTCATGTCACCCCTAGTCCTTCTTTTCATTAAACTAGACATACCCAATTCCAGCAACTGTTCTTTATATGTTTTAGCCTCCAGTCCCCTATCATCTGTTCAGGCAAATTTTGTTTCCACCTCTCTGTTATTTCCACAGAAGATGACCCAACTGGCAAGGGCTAAGAAACAAAATGGAGGATGAGAAGAGCTATGTGTACATTCATCACAAAGAGTTGTAGGTATTTCTCTAGAGTGATTCACCTGTGAGGGAGGATGGAAGGGAAGAATATACTGTGTAGTACCTTTGTTTGCTTTAAGAAATGTTAGCCTTTCTTTATGACTCATTTGTTCCATTGTTTGGAATGCCCGGGCACTGATTCCAAAGAGGATTATGGATCAGAACACTGCTTGGAAATAGGATGTCTTTGCCAGGGCAGACACATATAAACATAGAAAGAAAAATCAAATACAAAAATGTCCTCAAACTCCAGTTTCTTTGGAAATAAAAACAAACAAACAAGAGGAAGTTATATTTACTAGTATATAAAATAAATGGAAAAACTCAAAAAAATGATATTTTTTTTCCTACTGGTTGATAAAATCTAGGTCTGCAAAAATTTATCTCATTTAGCGGTAAGCACTGTACTGCAAATACATTTTAAAAAGTAAGATGAATTGAATAATACAAAAAGGGCAATGTTGCATTAGAGATTATTGTTATCAGCTGTGTGAACAAGAGTAGGAAGTGTTTTCTTCCTAATTATTTTTGGCCCCTGAGAACTGCAGAAGTCATGGTGGGAGGGGGTTGATGATGTGGCAGCAGTACCTTGTATAGGCATATATGTTTATTGGTTCATGTTTGTTGTTTTGAAAAAGAAAGAATAGTTTGTATATTAACCTTTATTTCATCAGAAAAATGTTCAAATAATTGCAGGTCAATGGTGTTGTAGGGGGTGAGGAGTTAAAATTAACAAGAGAGGAGTTGTGATATCAGCCTTTTGTACACATGTCAATACATATTGAGTGGGAGTGCATGGTGACCCTCCAACCATCAAGTGGCTGGTTTTGATTCTTCCTTGCAGATGCAGTAGTGCAAATATGGTGGACTTCTACAAAATGATTTTATGGGGTTAGAAAATGCAGGTTCTCCAGCCTGTAGCCCACAAATGGCCTATCACTGCTTCTAGAGTTAGCATTGTCAGTCTATAATGAGGTTTGGTCATTAGAAGTGTATCCAGGACTTCTAATATTTCATCCATTCCAATCAAAATCTTCAAAGAGATAGAAGTTAAAAATAAATTTAATGTTTAACTGTAACAACAACATAAATCAATGAAGGCATTGTTAACTGTTGATTTAGATTCCTGATGCTTCAGAGATTCACTGTTTCATTTCCTTCTTTTCCAATTAATTGGAATATATCTGAACTGCATTTTAATGAAACCCTTGAATTAATCTCATGAGGAGGAAGAGCTGAAATATCAGAAAATGGCCTGCTTCTTTACTGTTAGAATACCACACATTATACAGATTAGGGGAAAAGCTTACCAAGTCTGAAACCTCTTGAACTCATTGATGACCTCCAAGGATAAGAACATCACAAAATAGACTCTTCCTTTTTTTAATGAAGTTGCTGGTTTTCAATAGTATTATTCAGGGAAGGTTCCTGATTGGGCTTCTTAAACTAACAGCACTTTTTCCCCCTAGACTCTAGGACAATGTTTTTCAACATTGGCTACTTACGATGTGTGGACTTTAACACCCAGAATTCCTCAGCAGCATCACAAAATTGAAAACACTGCACTGCATTAGGAGATAGGAAAAGAAAAAAGACAGAATGGAGTAGTTTATTCTGAAGCCAATACTGGATTAGGAAGAAAATGGTACCCAGACCAGTAATAGCTAATGTAAACATATCTCAGCTAATCAAATGAATGAGATGCTAGTTATAATTGAGAACTGAATATATGGTAGCAGAGTCATGTGGCTATAATTTTGTGTCAATAAAGTATAATTTCCAAATCACAACACTCCTAATAGTAAGAGCAGTTTTACAGACAACTTTGAATTCTTCAGCAGTTCTACAATGCAACTTAGAGAAATGATGGGCTCTTCATTAGATGTTTGAAGTGAGAGGCTAGCAGCCATCACAGGGAGACTCTGACTCTGAATCTTAACCTTAATAGAAGTTACGTCATGCAGTGCATAGAGAGTTCTGGGTCCTTCTTTGATCTTTTCTGATTACGGTACATATGTTCTTCCACTTTCCCAAAGAATGGCAGAACATTCCAGGGAAGACCAGAACAATGAGTTGTGCTTGACTTCAGGAAAATAGGACAAGTATAGTTCCCCTTCTAATTTCTCTACAAGGTTTGGGAAGGACGGAGTGCACAAGATCCAATGATATGGAGATAAGACCATCTATGTATAGGACCAACATGTGAAGTCCTGGGTGTCAAGATTGAACCACTTTGCTTCTTTCAAACCTAATGTTTTTCAGCTTGCCAATGAAATGGAGGGAGGGAATGGAACGTGGAGAATGTATGCAGAGATTGTGAGAGCATGGAGCCAGCAAGCGCTTGAGAAAGAAATGGACCATTCACATAACGAAAGACCATCTCATAATTGGACAACGTGATCAACTAGGGGTGGGGAGAAGGAGAAAATATTGTTTAACAGGGCAAGCATTTGTGCGGGAAACCAAAGCTGGTTTTGTTTCTTCAGTACCAACATGGTGTATCCAATAAAGTTTTGCTTTTGGGAATTCGATTCTTCTGAGAGTATTTCCTTGTTTTGGATTTGCTGATTGGACAGTTGACATCTATCTAATGTCAAGTTCTCAGGCATTGAAGCAAAAGCATGGAGAGGGATAATATCTTCCAAATAAAATGATTGGTGGGATGATATTAACAAACACAAATCATACAATTTAAATTTGATCAAAGAATAAAGCTGAAACATGTTATCAATCCAATTAATTCACTTCTTGTTTTTATCCTTGGATCAAATAGTGCTTTCAAGGGAGGCTCGAAAGAAGTTGTTTTCATGCCATGTCAGAACCTGTGAAAATCCACTCAACCATCTCTGCCAATTAAAGGCTATGGGCCTGACCTTTGCTAGGTATTACTTCCCCAGCTGTTACTAGAAAACCAGGTTCCTGTTGAAGGGAGGATATCTTAGAGGGCTCAATGAGAACAGCACGCCACAATTGGTTTGGTAAATCATTAGCTTGTTAAAAGATAGCTGAAAATACACCAGTAACTCAGGACTATGAGTGGGAGGCAATCTTTCCTGTCAAGTAGTATATCAACCATCATTTTTAAAAGGCCAGTGACAAAATTAAGTCATTCTCATGCATCTCCCATGACATAGCCTCAGCAAGTATAGAGTTCACGCTGGCACCTTTGCCTGTCACTCTTTTTTTATAGTACATCTGCAAAATCAAACATCTCTGAACTTGCACTATTCTGCTCTGTGTCCAGCAAAGTTCAGCCAGGCTGATAAAATCCTGTGGTGAATTGACCCACAAAGAAATATCCCATGGACATTTCTCTTGGGCTGGCAGGCTTGTTTTTTCCCCCCTAAAAGGTAAGTTCAAATGATTTGTAACCAAGGTAAATGCAAACTTTGCTCAGAAGAAGAAAGCATATTTGCACAAAATGTGAGCCTAGTGCATGGGTGAAATCCAGTTCTGACAGGTTCTGGAGAACCGATAGCAGAAATGTTCAGTAGTTTGGAGCACTGGAAAATAGAACCAGCTGGTCCCAGAGTAGGGTGGGAATGGAGATTTTGCAATATCCTTCTCCCAGGAGTGGGGAGGGAATGGAGATTTTGCAGTAT
>JANHFK010003406.1:89548-99742 GCA_036250565.1 Sibynophis collaris | reverse complement strand
AAATAGACTAAAAACAACCGAATATAGGTAGGTATAACGCAGGGGCGGGCGGGAGGGCGCAGTTGACAGTCGTAGAGAACCGGTTCGTTCTCAGCTCACCATCACCGCTACCGGCTCTCCAAAACTGGGCAGAAACGGTAGCAACCCACCACTGATTTGTCTAAGTTTTTAAGAATGACTTTGGCCTAATGGGGAACACATATCCAATGATGATCTCACTGACGCCAAATGCTTATGTGGTCAAGATAGGTGCAGAATTGCACCATGATCAACACAACATGTTCTCGCATGATTTGAATGAATTGGCTTCAGACGAGTGGGATTGTTCTGACATAGAGACTAAGTTGACCTTGATAGACATATGCAGAAACTATTGCATAGGCAAAAGGGGCTGCAGGATTTTTTAAAGTCTGAGATAACATTTGGTAGTGGATCAGGAAAACACCTCCCTAACTCAGTGAAGTATAAAGAGGAGGAGGAAGTATAGCATAGTTAAACTTGCAAGGGCCCGTTATTAGAGCCAATCTCAATAAAAATAGTAAAATAGTTTTAGCCTTCCTAAGGAGTTGGTTCCTTGGTGTGGTCTACTAGATGGCTACCAAGAATTCATAGCTTGTACTTTATAACCTGAGAAGGGAAACTGATAAAGCCAAGCTCACCTGGAGGGGTTGGGTCTTGAGGTCCTGTGCTTCATTGGTTCTGCTCCTGCCCAAGAGAGCTAATCAATGGGAAAGGGTGGTGCAGTGGTTAGAATGCAATATTGCAGG
Organism: Sibynophis collaris; assembly: GCA_036250565.1. Classification (NCBI taxonomy): domain Eukaryota; kingdom Metazoa; phylum Chordata; class Lepidosauria; order Squamata; family Sibynophiidae; genus Sibynophis; species Sibynophis collaris. Next base: position 98,975 of record JANHFK010003406.1, on the reverse strand, counting down.
CTAATTCTACCCACAGTCTGGAATTCGATCCTGATGAGCTCGAGATTGACTCAGCCTTCCATCCTTCCAAGGTTGGTAAAATGAGTACCCAGATTGTTGGGGGGGGGCAATACGCTGATTCTGTAAACTGCTAAGAGAGGGCTGTAAAGCCTTATAGAGCTGTATATATGGCTAAGTGCTATTGCTATCATTACCTGATTGGATTACTGCAATGTTCTGTACATGGGGTTGAAGCCTCCCTTGGGAGCTCCAAGGAATACAAAATGCAGTGACTTGTCTGTTACCAAATTAAAGGCATGACTTTTATATAAGACCCACTTTATATCCCTATATTGGTCACCAATAATTTTTCTGGATATGATTCAAAGTGCTGGTATTGGTCTACACAGAGCCCTCTACGGTGTGGGATTGAGGTATATTCAGAACTGTCTTCTACAATAGAAATGTGGTTGTTCCATCAAGAACTTTAATGTTTAAGGTGAAGAGAGATAGGTGATTGAAAAGGGTTTTGTTTTTGTTCCAGCCATCAAATTATGAACTACCTCCTGCTGGAAATTAAGCTGTTAGCCTTGTTGCTGGCCTTCTGGAAGTTATATTATTTGTGGGGGGAAATAACGAAAAGGAGTATTCAGTACACAGCCTTGAGCTGCATAATAAAAATGGGAAATAACAAGATTTGGGAACAGCTAAAATCAGGAAAGCTGAAGAAAGAGACAGAAGGGGCTAATTCTGGCTGCACAAAACCAAATCTTAAGAACAAGTATACACAAAGCCGGAATTGAGAAGACAGCAAATACCAACTCTGAAAGAAGCTGAAGAAACAGTAGACCACCTAGATAGCTGCTACAAGAAGTTCCCATAGACTGACTAGAAACAGTGGCATAAAAAAGTAGTTACAATGGTGTATTGGAAGATCTCAAGAAATATGGTTTGCCTCCAAACAACAACTGGAAGGAACACAAAGTAATAGAAGTGATAAGTGCCTTAGATGCAATCCCAAAACAACTGGAGCACCACTTGGACACCACTGACATTGACAAAATCATTATTGGTCAACTACAAAAAACAGCTTTACTTAAAACAGCCTCCATCCTGTGATGATGCCTTTAACACCATGAAACAATAACATCTGTCTATCCCAGGGTACTTAGGAAGGACTCAATAGGTGAATAAAAATGTCAAATTCAGTTTAAATATCTCGCTGATTGTGCAACCAACCAGAACAGACAGATATTTTCTGGAGGGCCTTGAGAATAAACTGGCTCCACCTGCACATATTTATATTTTGATAGATTTGCATTTTAGCTTGGTTTTGGTTTCTTACTGTTTCGCGTTTGTATTATGTGATCTATTGCAATAATTTTGAAAACAATGATATGAGTATAAAAGCATAATAATTAAATCCATAAGCAAGCTACTAGATCCGTGATGGTGAATCTATGGCACGCGTGCCCAAGGTGGCACACAGAGCCATCTTTCCCGGCACACGAGCTGTTGCCCAACTCACCTGCAGTTGTGCATGGACATGCACCGCAGCTGGTGTTCAGGCCTCTGGTGTGCATGCATGCAATTCAGGGGACCCAGCTGGTCTTCAAAGCTCTCCTGCGCATGCACGCGCATTTGCAAATGTCACAAAAGCACATGTGCATTGCATGTGTGAAAACCAATAGTGCGATTGTGCATGCCGTGCTCGGAGAGCCACACGAAAGCTGCATGCATGTGCAAACGGTGCGGTTGTGTGCACAGCGCATGGGGAAGAGCTGCTCATTAGCGCAGATGGCACAAATGAAGCGCATACGTATTCGGCACTCGGTGAGTAAAAGATTCACCACCACTGTCCTAGATTATCTTCTGAAATATTTCATTATGCAGGTGCTTTCATGAACTTAAGTCCACATTGTCAGAAGCCAGGTTGATAGAAAACTGACTGTTCTTTATGTTTCCTCCACTGCACCATAGCTACTCTTACACAGTTCTTTGCCTACTTAGCATACTCACCCTCCACAATTGGTACTTGTTCTGTAATCACCATGTGGAATCTTCTCTCCTGTGCAGGAGTTATATCCCAAATTGGGTTGAGTCAAACCATCACGCTGATCGCAATCTCTCTGTCAATAAAGAAGTATATTATTTGCTTATGGACAAATGGAGGCCTTGAGAGACAAGGTGCGACTGTCTCTTGTCCATTGAGACAGATGATCTTAGAAGTATTTTTTTATTTCGTTGATGGTGAAATTGCAATATTGAAAAGTTCAGAATTTTAAACAGCAAGACTTGTATCCTCCAACTCTTTTATGTAAAATTCATCTTATTTAGACCTTGGAAAGGTAGTCCTTGGAAGTTATGAGTTATAGATTATGTGTTCTTGGCTCAGAATGTATCCATTTAATCATCCAGTCCTCAGTGTGCAAGTTGCTGGAAGTCTCACATGGACAGCCAGTTCCCTGAATAAGAGACCATATGCGGTTGTTCCCAGGTGGGCCATTACCACCATAGTCACAAGCAAACATGGAAAGAGATCATTAATATGTTTTAAAAGTTTTAATTTTGACCATGACTCACAAATTTTATATTTATTAATAGAATGGGTACTATGAGATAGCCAATGTATGTTGATTTTACATATGCAAGTACCTGTTTTCCATAACCAGTATTTCTAAGTAGGACTGGTATAAATATATCAGATTAATGTTGCAGTTGTTATGAAATCCTTGAGAAATGTCTAGAGCAATCTACGGTCTTAGGAAAGAGCTTGGTGGAAAACAAAAAACAAATAATAAAGTCAAAAAAGGTGAAGAAGAATAAGAAGAAAAAAGTAAACATGGAGGAGGTTCTCATCTTAATATAATTACTGGAATGAGATGCTGGATATAAAGATTACTGGATCACAAACAAATATGTAAAAATTCCTGAACCATATGGCCACATTCTAAACTGATTGTAAATGTCTTCTGCTTTAACATGTTAATACTTGTTACCTGTCTAAATTGGCAATATGATTTATATAAAACTTATTGTGGAAGGAAGGAGCAAGGCTCCTTAAGAGACAAAGTCATGAGAAAGAAAGCAATAATTTGTTAACATGCAACATTGCATCCTGAAATGAAAATTATTGTGCCTATGAATTATTTAATGCCCTATGATTTAAGTATTTCAAAATAAGTAGGTAAGACACTTGGAAAGAAGACTTTGAAAGAAATACCTCTGAAAAAGCATAATAGAGTTGGAGTGGTGAAAAAAATGACAAAAATTATTTATTGTTGGAAGTAAGTGATATATTAGGCAAATATATCAAGTTTGGGACGTTACTAGTTTAAAAAAAACACCAAGCTAAACGAAATGTAACAACATTCCACAAAATTATACACAATATGGAGAAATTTGTTTGTTGTTCTCTTCTTTGTCTGTTATGACGGCGTTCCTGTTGGATTTGTCCACAAAAAGATCCAGCAGGAGCTCCTCCATAACAGACAAAGAAGAAAACAATAAACGGAGCAATGTTGTCATTCCATATCTTGCAGGAATATCTGAAAAGCTTGGGAGGATCCTTAGCCAGAACAATATATGTGCACACTTTAAACCATAAGGCAGAAGCTTATCCACCCCAAGGACAGAACACCCAGACACAAACTGAACAATATGGTATAGCCCAGTGATGACTAACCTTTTTCACATCGTGTGCCAAAAAGGGAGGGGCAGAGGGGGATCTCACGTACGTGCCCACACCCTAAGGAGGTCCTCCAGAGGGCGGAAACCACCTGTTGTCTGACTTCCGGTGGAACCGAAAGTTCCATTTTTTTGCCCTCCAAAGGCTCCAGAGCCTTTCTAGGAGTCTGTGGAGGGCAAAAACGGCCTTCCCGACCTCCACAGAGTCTCTCCAGAGGCCAAAAAACACCTGTTTTCCAACTTCCGGGAGGCCAGAAAGGCTTGAAAATCAGCTGTGCAGTGCGAGCTGGGCCAGTGCTCGCGTGCCTACCGATATGGCTCTGCGTGCCACCTGTGGCATACGTGCCATAGGTTCGCCATCACTGGCATAGCCAATGCAATTCAGTGAGACCTGTACATTGGGGAAACAAAACAACTACTTCACAAATGCATGGCACAACATAGGAGACAAACTCATCAAGATAGGATTCAGCAGTCCATCTGCATCTGAAAGACCAGGGTCATTCTTTTGAAGACAGAAAGTTGACATTCTGGACGGAAAGGACCACTGGTTTGAAAGAGGAATCAAAAGGGCCATCTCTGTTAAAATTGAACAGCCTTCCTATAATAGAGGCAGAGGAATACAATACCACCTATCTCCTGTTTACAATGGAGTCTTTTCGGCATCCCAAGAACGTTCCACACCCATCTGTACTCTGATTCAGGTGACTCTTAGGATACAGATAAACCCACAAGTGGACTCCATGTCTCTCAGTGCTAACAACCAGGAGACTGCTGAAGCAGCTCACCAAACAAGTCACAAATAGATTGTTCTTTAGATAGCGAGAAAGAACAAAGGAAATGGAAAAGCTCAAGCTTGCAGCCCTTTGAGGGTGACCACACAAGAACTGCTGAAAGCGTAGTTTTGCAAAATACCTGTTACCTCGTTTTGTATGAAGACTCCCATGGAGCTTTTTTTAACATAGCAACAGGGGCTATATGTAATGTAACCAATCACTGACAATATGTGACATTTCCGTGTTTGTTGCTTTTGAAGACTATAGAAGTACTTGCTTTTCCATAAGAGAGTGTTCAGATGTTCAGATGTTGCTAAGGCTGAACAGCTCTGAACCCATTTGTGCAAAAAAACCCAACTTCTTTTGATTCCGTGGTTTTGAGCTTCTTCCTTCCTGCAACAATGTGCATATGTAACTCCTCGTTAATTTTAATCAGCAAAAGCAAGCATAGGTTTCCCAGACATCAGGCATGTTTTGGTCTGCAGGAGAAAAAGAAAAAAAAAGAAAAGAGCAAACACATACTTAAAGCCAGCAGTCAGCTCAACACAAATAGGTTCTTGAGACTGGCTTTGAACTCTCCCTTTGTGGGTAAACTATCAATGGCCGGAGCTTATTCTTCTATCAACTCCAACAGTGCTTATTTGCAGGATGATTATTTTACAGTTTTGCGAAATCAAGACTTATTTACATTCACCCACCGCCAGTGAGGCTTCAAGAAGAGGCGTCAACCCCATTTATTCCAGGGTGTATTGATTTCCACAATGCTTCTGAAATAGCTGACAAATTTCTGCCTCGGGCATGTTTAGAATAAGCCAACAAGCTTAGTGCTGCTGTCTAAGATGTCACGGCTTATATTAAAGAAGAAAAAGAAGAAAGCAACAAATGTTTAACCAGAAATTAAACCCCAACTGAAGCATTTTATAAAGGGCATGATTCTCGCCCGTGTTAGAAAAACGGTACTGTACAGTTTCGTACAGAAAACTGTACAGTTTGCAATACTGTAAACTGAAGAATGAACGAATTATGTTGGGAAATCAGCCCATTCTCTTTTTAAGCAATGAATTATTGACACCTCCCTTCTTAACACTGTTTCCCCCTCCTCCTGTAAATATATAGTCCACTCCATGCTTTCCAATGATGCTGCTAGAGATTATGGAGTTAGTGCTTTTACAGTTGGGGAGTGGGCATTTACACAAACTTGTGTATACAATAGCATTTAACTTTCCTCCATTAACACACACACCTCCTTTATAGATGTATTCCTATTACATAAAAACAAACTAACACAAATGTATTCATCACCTCTCTCCCTCTTTGGAAATGGTGGAAACAGATAGATTTAAAAAAAAGTATGCTACCATGACCACAAGAATAAACTAGAACTTGCTTCTTTTGCCCTGGTGTTAAACTTACCATCCATTTATTTGTAATAGAAAAGAATAACATTCTTTAAAAGTTAACAGTATAAATATCCATGTCCCTGCCTGCCTGGGTTCTTCTTGAGGTAACATGTTTTTCAAAATATCGTGTTTCCCCGAAAATAAAACCCTGTCTTATATTTTTTTTTTAACCCTGAAACAAGCACTTGGCTTTATTGTCATGCGCTCAAAAGCCCAATTGGGTGCTTATTATCAGGGGATGTCTTATTTTGGGGGAAACAGAGTAATAGAAAAAAAGGACATCCGTTAGCAGTGCTGACCCCATTTTTTTAAATTATTTTTTTGCTTCTTTTATCTCTCTTTGTTCTCTGGATACTAATTTGGGAAGCACAGGCCTGAGGTTTCTTTGTTTCTTCCCTCAAATTGCAGCTTTAATGCACAACTGAAGCTCTGGTTAGTTATCTTATAGAATGAATACCTAAGCTGTTTGCTCCCCTGAGTTCACAGTTTATATGCACCAATAACTTCCCTAGAAGGACCCACAAGAGGTTCTTTAACTCAGAACAAAACATATAATGAAACATAAATGACTGGCACAAATTTTTTACGTGGATATGTGGCACATTCAGATCACAAGTAAGGTGTAGGAAATTAATTTGAGAGAAAAATGGCATTTTTACTCATCATGCATTATATAACACATTTGCGAGTATTGCAGCAAAAATGATCTGTAGCTCCGTGCATTCACCTTGCAGATTCTGACAGGAACAAAGGGATTTGGGAGTAGCAAGGTTGCTGTATTTTTATTCCCACACTAGTGTTCTTCAAATAATGCATTTACACAAAACGAGTTTTTTACATTAAGTTCTCCAATTGGGTATCAGGAGTGTAAAGTGCAAATTTACAATAGTTTATCTCTGATTTCAAGGATATGCTAGGATGGGAGAAATTGCAATTATTATTGTTGGGGAGAATTTCCATGAAAATAAATGTATTGCCTAGAATGATGTTTTGGTTTCAAAGAATATCTATTTCGGCAACAGATGTATTATTTAAGCAATGGCAGGTAGATATAACTAGGTTTGTATGGCAAGGGAAAAAAGCCAAGGCTTAAATATAAAATCCTCAAAGATGCAAAGCAATGAGAAGGCTTGATACTGCCAATTAGTATTATTTAAAATGATCATTACTAATAAAAACAACATTTGATATCTCTGATTTTAAGTAATTACATATTTCAAAACAATTTTAACTAGTTAAATATGCAGGTGTAATGTGGAATTATACCGAAGATACATAATTTGATAATTCTTGGAAGAACTTTAATTCTATTGAGCCTCAGATGTTTTAAAAAGTTATTATATTATTATGTTTCTCCCTCTTCATCTATCAACAATCTTGACAGCGTAGCTTTATGCTGTTTAATTTATTTCATGATTCCAGCAATGGACCCTTTTAAATCTATGGTGATATTAATCGGTACATAAAATGACTTGTCCTATGTTTCTATGGTGAAATTTGAAAAGTGCATCAATTCCAGTGGTGAAATCCAATTTTTTTTACTACCGGTTCTGTGAGCATGGCTTGGTGGGCATGGTGTGGCTTGGTGGGCGTGGCAGGGGAAGGATACTGCAAAATCTCCATTCCCATCCCACTCCAAGGGGAGGATATTGCAAAATCTCCATTCCCACCCCACTCTGGGGCCAGCCAGAGGTGTCATTTGCTGGTTTTCCAAACTACTCAAAATTTATGCTACCGTTTCTCCAGAACCTGTCAGAACCTGCTGGATTTCACCCCTGATCAATTCTATATTATTGCTAGCATATGTTCTTGAGAATAAAGATTTGTTGGAAATATATCCCAATTTACAAAAGAGTTTGAAAAAGGTATTTCATATATGTTTAGGCTCAAGTATGCAGTACTTTCCCCAGGTTTTTGCTGTAACTTTTCATTGTGAATGCTTTCTCCAACTTTCTTTCCCCAGGCTTCCTTTCCTATTTTCCAGTGCCTCCTTTATCTGTTCATATATCTGGTAATCCTACTTTTGTATACTAGCTAGCAGTCAAAGGACTTGATGAAAACTCCTTAATGGCACAACATGCGGACAAATTTAACCATAGTTTCAACTGGGAAACTGTTAACATCCTAGATCCAACTAGGTCCAAAAATGCTAGAGAATTCTTGGAACCCTGGCATTTAGATAAATCAGCCATCAGCAGGCACACAGGGATAAACAACATTTACATGCCACCAAAAGAGACAATTAAAAAGCTAAAAGACCAAAACACCTCCTTGCCAGCAATCAACACCCATAAACAGGGATTAACACCAGAATTTATACCAGACCAACAATCAAGTAATAAACATTATCCCAATCAAGGAACTACCAACTCAATAAAAAAACAATCAAACATAAGCAGCTAATCAAGGAACTACCAAAAAGAAAACAATACTCCTACCAACACCAACAGTGCAAGGTACTGTGTATGAACAGAGAGGAAACCTCACTCCCTTCTAGCACTGATGGCGTTACCCTAGTTGGTAATGAAATATGTGCAAGAAAACAACCAAGCTCAGAGAACACCAAAGTTCCCACAAAAATAGGTTGCTTTGGTTGAAAAGATAACATTCCTAGAAGTCATCTCCCCAAAAATTATTTTGGTATTTATTTAAGAATAATATAGCAATAATCATTATTCAGAGGGAGGGCAATAAACATTAGTTCTCTCTTGTTGCATGGTCTCCAACTGGTGAGATCCAGGTTTAGATCCACTCCAGGTTCAATCATGAATGCTGACTTGGTTTTGGGCTTGTTATCCTTTCTTAGTCTAACTTTCCTCAAAGGGTTGAAGTTGCAGAGAAAAATTGGAAGAGGAAGTAGTTTCCTGTGTATGACCTCTTGTGTTCCTGGAGAAAGGCAATATAGAAATCTAATAAATGATTAAATAACTGTTGTGATCTCTGTGAAGGTGTGTTACAGACCAGTTACAGAGCCCGCATGAGAATTACGATGGCTAGAACTGCTTTTAAAAAAAAAGTTGCAAGCAATAAACCCTTAAAAAGATTTTTTTTAAATGTTTTTAGTGCTGTAAATCAAGTAAGAAGAGGCAGAGCAAATAGCATATGAAAAAAGTATGCAATTTTGAATTTTCTACAAAAGACCTCTTCTTCACTCTATTTTTTTTTACCCTGAAAACACTTCACTGACAAAAATTCAGGGAAGCTTTCCTATTCATTAAGAAAGTGTGTGTTGGTTTGTTTGTTTTTTGGCATAGATTTGCTGCTGAATATGAGCCATGGAGATTTATGTCATAATCTCTGCCCAGCTTTGACTCTGTGGGTGGTCTTTGATGAGTAACTGTCTTTTTTCTTAGCTTCCTATAAAGGTTTATTGCAAGAAGAGTGGGGTCTCCATCATCAACTGTGACCAATGCTTGGGGGTGATAACTGCTAAGAAACAAGGCCATGTCTATGTTGAACTATTTATCACAATCCTGAATAAATTATAGATACAATATTCCTGCCCAGGAATCAATCAATCAATCAATCAATCAATCAATCAATCAATCAATCAATCAATCTATCTATCTATCTATCTATCTATCT
>JANHFK010003406.1:60296-70574 GCA_036250565.1 Sibynophis collaris | reverse complement strand
GATTTCACGGTATCCATCCCCTGGAGTGGGGTGGGAATGGAGATTTTACAGTATCCTTCCCCTGCCCCGCCCACCAAGCCCCGCCCACAGAACCAGTAGTAAAAAAAATTGAATCCCACTACTGTATTAGATGTATACTCAGCCTTTCCTCCAGACAACAATTTTCCTCCAATTTTCCTCCACCTCCACCAGATTGGTCTGCAAGCTAATCCATTTAATGAACTTCCATGACTCAGGATTCATTTGAATCTAAATTCCCTCAGGTCCGATTCAAAGTTTTCCTAATTACTTCAGATCCAGAACAGGAGTCCTCAGTTCTATTTCTGCACTGGATGCATCATGTGATTTTGTTAAATGTTGCAGGGATCTCAAGAAACAAATTAATTAGTTCAAGAATTAAATGCTCCAAATCAACCAAGAAGTCACAAAAATAGAAATTTTAAGAGTGTAATTAAATCACGATTTAATATTATTTCCTGCTGGAATTTATAATGCTGGCTGACACCTTCAAAGCCTTATATGGCTCAAAAGCTAGACATCATTGGGACTGCCTTCCCTAAGCAGTCTGTGCCCATTCAATAAAATCTGTAAGGGAGGGCATCTTTTGCATTTCTTTGAATACACGTTGTTGGGGCAATGAGGGTGAGTCTTTTCTGTTACTGATTTTTTTTTTGGAAAGTTGGCCCACCTGAGATCAGGTCTGCACCCACCATGATGGCATTTAGAAAAACTTCCAAGACTTGGCTATTTCAGCTCATCCTTGAAAGAATGGTGCCTGCAGTAAAGAAATATTTTTACTAATCAATATTTCTCAGTGGGGAGGAAATGGTGCTAATTCACCACTTGCTTTCCATTGTTTTTATTGTTTATTGGTTTAATCTTTGTCTATCGTATTTGAGGGTCTGGTCCTAAGAGTTCTGCACAGATAAAGCAGCCTAATAGCCTCAATGTATGAATAGGCCAGGGTCAAAGGCTCTGTGCAGGGTTGCTGGGAAGCCAAAGAACCCATGGATAATGTGTTGCTGGTATCTTGGTCCACAGAGATATGCTGGACCAATAAAGATGAAAATATACCTAGAGCTTCATTATGCAGTACAGATATTGAGAAAAGGTGGGAAATGTATTAATCTTACTGGGATATACAGTAGTTGGGCGTGAGACCTTGGCAAGCCCTACAAAATAGACAAACAAGGAAACTGACTCCACAGGATGACTAGCAATATCCTTTATTGAGACAGGCTGTCTTAACAGAACTTCCCAATCTCTTTATGTTTTCCCTTCCCTTCCTCTTATACTCCAGGGAATCAGAAGAGATCAGATTGAGATTCTTTCTAATATTTCCCTATCATGCTGGACTTGATGCATGCTTTATCTGCAGCAGCTGTTGTCCTTTAACGTTTCGGTATGTCTTCTCCAAGGTCACTTCTATGGCTCCTTACTCAGACCAATGCTTTTTGTGATGCCACCGGATATAGATAAAGGCAGTTGCAGGCCCAGGTTTTCTTATGTTGCTTTAGGTCCTTAATATAAAACAATGTATTCTACATATGGGCAACAATATAAAGTTTCTAAGAATGAAATCTCCTGGTGTGAAGAGAGGAATGTTAATTTAGCTGTTCTAGTAACTGAGAACCAGTTAAATGTTTGCATAAATTTGCAGATGAACCAAAATGTCATCTTTTTCCTGCTTTTCAGGCGTAGTGGGGAAAATGTGCTGCACAGATTCAGCTGCTCGGTATTGAAAATACTCAAGACTTAAACACCCAAGGAATAAGTTCATTTCTATTTATTCCTTTTTAATACAATTTATGTGAATAATTGTGTTTTATGATAATATAAATATTGATATAATATATAAAGCCAAGCAAATTTTTATGTGTACATATTCCTATTCCATTCAGTTCTCTTGGGCACAAAATTATATTGTGTCATCCACTCACTTCTAAGAAGTGAGTTTATGATTGTGGTTGATGCCTCTTAATCAGGAAAGTCTTTTTTTAATTGATGACATGCCTTCAAGTCAGCGTCAACTCTTAGCAACCACATATAGTTGTTTTTCATTGATCTGTCCCTAGCCTGGTCCTTTAATTCTTCCAGTGTTGACAGTGTAACTGATTTGAATTGCCTGTGTAAATTAGCATTATTCTTAAGCAATTTAGACAAGAATATGGACTCTCTCTGAATGTCACACTTCACCATCCACATTCAAGAGGCACATCATACTTCTTATGTCTTCAGTTCTAAATAAAGCAACTTACACTTTTCATTATCAAAGCTACCCATCTCAAAGGAAATTACTTTCAGGGTGTTTTCTGAATAACACCATTCTAAATTGCATTATTCAGAGCAGATTCCTGAATGTGTGATCCAGAGGGATATTGACATGAATTAATATTGATATTAGTATCAATGTCAAGTTAATGAGGTCAGTCTTAACTGAAACGTTACAGGGTCACCACACTGTAAAGTTAAGAACCTTTTTTATTACCATGTTTGTAATTTTTTTCTTTTTTACATTTTTGTTAAAGTAGTTCAGTTGATTACAGCTTGATTTTTTTAATGAGCTAATGTAGTGTTGTCCAAACCATGTTGCCAGATTTATGTAACATCCATCTTTAGAATACCCACCTAAAGACATATATTTTGTGAGATCCACTTCATCAACAGCGATGTTCTCAAGAAGCAAAATTAAATTTGACCCATACTTTCCCATTTTTAGTAAGTAGGCTATTTCATAGATCATACTTAACCTCCAATGATGAAAATCAATTATTAAAATGACAATCTGATCAACCTCTTTCCTTTCATGGTAGAATTATGTACAGGAGGTCCATGAATTGGGCATATTGTTATATATGTGTGGAAAAGTGAGGTTTTCCCATCCCCCATAACCAATTTACAACTCAAAAGAAATAGGTCTTTTCCAGCTTCACACAATTACTTTCAACATCCAACAGAACATTTAATGTTCAATGATTCAGATTGGAGGTTTGATTATGACAGCTAGTCAGTGATAGACTATCTTCCATACTTTTCTTTTTCATCCTTGATATGCTATGAGGCTCTTTTATTGAATGTATCTGGGCTTATGTGTTACCATATTATACAAAGAGAAAGGCTGTTTTTCTCTAGTTTACTTTCATTTGGTTAATGAGAAATATTTCATTTCCCTAAACTAACTGTGCATTTTTTAAGGTATGAAAATAGAGGATTAGAGGCTAAAGAAAATACCACCATTATTTTAAATTTTACTTGCAGGGAAAATGAACGATCAGTTCTTTGACCGTTCTGACTGAGGTTTTCAACCCACTTTCCACTAAGCAGTTGAAGCTCAGCCAGGAAGTGAAGGAGAGGTGAGTTTAATTTGGAAATTGGTACAAGAGAAAAAGGCTAAATGTTTTCTTTCAAGTCACACTTTGTGGAGTTTTGAAGTTAATTATTATGTTGCCTAGTCTGCTCTTTCAGCTCAACAAGACTTCCATGTAAAGAAAATAATCTTTGGTGTGTTTCCTGGCATGGATTATAAGCTTTCTCACTATTATACTCTTCTTGTAAAAAAAATACCATAAGAAATAGATCCACTTCTATGTAAAATGAAGAGCTTCACTTTGTTCACAGTACTGCTATAATCAGTGTTGTGGGTGCCCAGTGTTGTGCTCACAGATAGGACCTGGGCATGCTATCAAGAAAAGTACCAAATTCTGGCACCATGTTTTATTCCCAGCTTCGTACCTGCCCCTTTGTTCCAAGTAATCACTCATATATTTTTTGAAGAAAATAAAAGTGTGTTGTTTCTGTATATAGGTGTATGTGCTTTATTTCCAAGTAGATCACCTGCCCAAGGAAAAGGAAAACTGGAATATTATTGTAACATCCTTCTGAAGGGTGAGAGTGAAGAGACAACTAGAAAGTGTAGTAGAGTTTTCTAACACAGGGCTCTCCAAACTTGGCAACTTTAAAGACTTGTGGACTTCAACTCCCAGAATTCCCTAGCCAGAATGGGGAACCTCTGTTCTAGAATATTAGTGCTTTATATGTTATTAATTACCAATTGCACCCATTTATGAATAGGTAAGCCTCATCCACAGTAAACACGGGTGAGAAGTGCTTGAAAATCTTTCCATCAGTTAGAAAAAAAGCGGGGATATTAATCTTAAACTTATCACATCAGTTTGGGTACATTTGTCCATGCATTTTATCTGTGGATTAAAAAATTTTTTGCTGCAGCACTGAATTCAAGCATAACCCTTAAAGGCAGCATCTAGCATTTAGTAGTATTTTTCCTCTAAAAAGAATACAATCACACCAGGAACAGTTGGTTTTAACAGTTTAGGGACCGAGTGTTATGACTCATGTAGCATCCAATTCATTTCAAACATATCCACTTAGAAAAAGCTTGGTCACCAAAGTAACTCTGAGCAGCCTCTGAACAAAATTAGGAAAACCTTTGTTTTAAATAAAGGGAGACAGCTTTTTACACCTTTATAGATCATAACATTTATTGAGCCTGCAATAAATCTGAGCTGGTAATGTGCTGTGGCACAGTTTGGGGTGCAGTTTACCCAGTCCAGAAGATGCAAACATCTCAATATCAAAAGATGGTATTCTGTATTGTAGAACATTATTTAACCTTCTGAATTTAGAAATGGCCAAGAATCATATCCAAACCTTCCTCTGAGCCATGCACAACTCTCTGACCCCAGAAAACTGAAACGAACGGACAAGTGTTACTGAATAAGCCATGTGGATAATGATTATTACTGTTCATTTTCTCAATCTGTATCTTGCCTTGCTGCTCATTAATATGGATGACCATGGGGAAAGAGAAGATGAGAAGGCGAGCTCTTTTGACAATGACTGATCTTCCAAGAAACACGTTGCAGTGCCATCTCTGGCAAGAAAGCAATCTTACACACGTAGACAAACACACCTGCCAACATTGGGAAATCTCCCCCATGCATTATAGGCTATGCATTCTTCCCTCAATTCATCAGGACTTGGATGAATGGGACACATAATCTAAACACTTAGTAGCTATTAGAATGGAATGAAATAGGATAGGTATGAAGCCACAGAAACACACTTACAGAACAGAAAAAGGAACACAGTGTCATTTAGACAGGCATTAAACAAATGCAAAAAAAAAACCCCAACGACGACAACCACCTTGACTTGAAATCTAGGATCCAAGAATCCTTTACAGTACCAATCTTCCTTGGCTTTGCAAACAGGGACACAACCTGCTGACCGAACCATCTTCCTCTCCTTTTTAAACCATGGTCATCACTTTCAGGGAACTAGGCTGGAATCTCCTAATTTTCTTCTTGAGAGCCTTGGATGCTTTGATGCGGCAGAGTTTGGGCACTGGTGGTAGAGGCTTGGCCAAGACTTGACCCGCTGCTGCTGCTGCCTGCTTGCCCGTAGATGTGGGCCAGATCATTTCATGCTCATGGACCTCATCGGCATAATCAAGAGTCAGGCTGCTGCCACTGCTGCTGCTGCTGCTGCTGCCCTCCTCTGAATCACTATCACTGGATTCACTGTCGCCAAAGCGGTTGGTTGTATAGTCACTAATTTCCCCTTCACTGGTCTCTGCAATGGTGGAGTGGAAAAGGGATGCACACTCAGCAGAATACTCTGAATGGTCAGACTCACTTTTGGCATAGGCCCCTGGATGAAGAGGGAGGCTTTTTTTGGACTCGGCTCTCATGGTTACACTACGCAAAATCCCAGCTCTCCTTCCCTGTTTCGGTGGTCCCAAGGCAAGGCTGCTAGAAAGGCTGGAAACCTGGGTTTTGGCTGAGATCTCCACTGTGGATTGCCATTTGCGCTGCTTTTTTTTCATCATCGGGTCGGAATAAGCCGCTTCCAGAGAATACATGGCATTAGCAGACGCTCTGCAGAGTTCAGACCTGGATAGTGTCTGAGGGATCCCGAACGGCACAGGATACAGACTGGACTCGGAGCAAGATCTGCCGGTGCTTTCCCCTGCAAAGGTAGGCCTCCGAATCAGATGCCTTCCTCTGAGCTGTCTCTGAGACAAACTCCATTCGATGGGCAACTTGGCGGCCAGCTGGTGAACCCCACGTGGCTTCTCCACATAAAGCACCTGCCTGCTCGGCCTCAGCATCTTCTCGCTGTTCCTCCTCTTCATCTTCACAGGCTTCACCTTAGCATTGGCAAACCTGACTCGGACTTGATGGGACGACTCGGTAGGGACAAACTTGGCGTGAACCAACTCCTCCTGAAGGGCAGGCTCGGGTTCTTCGGGCTTTATGGCTCTCGGAGATTTCTTGTGAGATTTTTTGCCTGAAGCGACCCACGTGTTTGGGAGGCTCGAGTTGGCATCCTCCGCTCCAAACGGTGAGCAGGAAGAGCTGCGTTCCAGGCTGCTTTCCCCAGCCTCAGTGACAGGAGAGTCCCACACAGATGGCTTAGAGGGATAACGGCCATTCACAGCTGGGGAAGACTCTGTGTCAGCCAGTGAAGCTGCCTGCTCGACGTTCACACAATGCACAGTCTCCGGCTGTTTGGCACATTCCCCTTCAGGCACGTCCCTTGGTGGCTTCCCATCGCTTTTATTACAAGGCAGTGGGGCCCCCTGTTTTTCCAGATGGCTGCTGCTGCTGCTGCTGTTAATTTTCACTCCACCAGGACTGGGGATAATAATGAGTCTCTGGAGCATTGTGAGTGGCTGATTCTTTGCTGGACCTTTTTCACTGAACTCGGCAGGATAGCTGGCAGGATAGTTTCCTTTGCTGCGTGTCAGCTGCAGCAGTTTGTTGATATAACCCCCTGGCCTGAGTTCCGTAAGTGGCCGAGTCTTAATCAAGCTGTGCCCCAGGAGATGAGGTGCACCTTTAAGTAAAGGGCGGCCCTCTGCTTCTGCCAGGGAGAAAAGGGGACTCTGTAGAGCCACTGCATGAAGAGGGCTAGGGTAAGGATATACATCGTTCCCACTTTTAGAGACCAAATTGCTTTGGTACTTGGGGTCCATGCAATAAAATTGGACTTCCCCTCCTGAACCAAGCTGGGTAGAGGCCTTGAGGTCAATGACTTTTGGAAATCCGGCATCCACCACGCTGAGTCTTTCAAGGTCACCTGAGGAAAAGACAGAATTCCACAAAAAGGTTAACAGAAAGTAACATCTTTGGTGTTTCCATCACTTTAAGTAAGCATCAATACAAGGCAATGACATGATGCTCCTTTTGATATCAATGAACTTTGTGCATGACACAAAGGCAAAGTTTTCCATTGCATTCCATATAAAAAATTCTTCCTTAGGTGTTGAAGCTCATGCCTCTGTTTTCCAGAAAACATCCAAGCATAGATCCACCCCATTGGTAACAAAGCCCATGGGTTCAGAATAATTTGTGCAATTCATTTGACAAACCATCCTGTCCAGGCTTCATTGCAGCACATACCAATATAAGCTTTCACAATGCAATGAATAAATTTGAGTCTTTAAAATAAAATTAACACCCATTCCCCAAACATTCATTATTCCATAGGAATATTAGTAATCTTGTGTTCAAGATCTTCTAGTGGTTGGTTCATCTTTTGCCATGCATACAGTATTATGTCTCTCTCAATACCAGAAAAGTATGCAAATGTCTGAAATGACTCAACCAACAGTGAAAATATGGTATGGATGTTCCTTCAATAGAGAGATAACTGTCATATCTTATTCATACATTAAAATCATCATTTGATGTTCAGGTCATTTAGAAAGATACGTTTGTGTAATTCAGCCTTTCAGAATTCTAGTGCAACACTAGAATTATTCTGCAGTTTTCCTTGTACAAAGGAGTAGTGATCAGTAGTAGATGAGTAGATCACTAATTCTACCTGGGTACCTCTAAATGGGTACCTCTACCTCTAAATGGGTAAAGGACATAAGCACCCATTTTCATCCAATTTCTACACTGCCTTTCAGTCTGAGTAATGTCCTCAGCCATGTTCCAAGTTACACACAGATCTACCTACAAAGATGGTTTCCCTAATATAGATACTCATTCATAACCTGTGAACCAGATAGGGAGGGCAGGATTGATGGTGTAGACCTGTTGCCACTTCAATATATGCGGCTTAGATTTTATTTTATTTTTTATTTTAACTCATTCAACTTAGATGCCTCCTAACTCTAATCAGTTCTGGGTGACTCACAGCATAAGAGAAAAACAACAAGTACAGAATCAAAATAAAACAGTAAAGAAAGGGGTGAATCGGGTCAGCAATAACAGACATATCATAAAGTCAGCAAAGAACTTAGCTCAGATCTTGGGATAAAAGTCAAGGGTTTTAAGGTTCTCTTGAATGCCACCAATATGGAAACCCTCTAGATCTTACTCCAGAAGGCAGCTGCCATGTAGAGAAGACATGCAGCTGGAGTCTCAATAGATGGCAGAGATTAAATGAAGAGACTTGGAGTGTTCTGATTCTGTCAGATTAATCCAGCAGGCTGCTATCAGGCACTTTTTCAAGTAACCAGGCCCAATGCCAAGAAGGACTTTATGGATCATAGCCAGCATTTTGAATTGCTCATGTGGCATATTGAGCCATGGCCATCACTGCCTGAACTCCTGGATTTTTGACTAATTGCATGTTCTGAGTGACCTTCACAAGCAGCCCCATGTAGAGCACACTTTAGGAAACATGCTGTGAGGTGACTAGGTTATGTACAAAAGCTTCCCAATCTAGTAAAGGGTTCAGTTGGCACATCAGATGAAGCTGTGCATTTTCCTGGCCCTAACTGTCCCCTGCTGATGGAGCAGGAGCTGTGTATTTATGAAGACCACCAATTGTACACTATTCTTGAATGAGGAAGTGCTATTCCATTCAAGGTGAAAGATGGAATCTCCCCAGATCTAGATGGTCCTGTGTCAGTCTCAATAGAGCAGACTAAGAAATCAATTCCACCAAATAGCTAAAATTACTTTTATCGAGACTGGTTATAATAAAATAAACCTGCACATGTGATTGTGTTGTACCCCCTCCCCTTCTTATACACCTGTGAATTATGGATGTGTCTATCTAAGTCTCTTCTGAGTATTACCATTTTTTGTGGAATTACTTATGTTTCACCCCTTGTCATTTTAATAAGGGAGCTTGCATATCTTAATCAAAGTCATCTTCTTTATTCTGTACAACCTAACATCCACAGGAACTCAGTCTTGGTAGGATTGAGTCCTAGACGGTTCCGCCTCCATCCATTCATATAGCCTCACTTGGCTTGTTTTATACTGAACCCCAAACCAGCAAATAGCCTCACATAGTGGTTTCATGTAGAAAAAGGGAATAGGAAGTGAGAGTCAAACTCTGTAGCACCCCACAAAGGAGGGGCTTAGGGAATAACCTCTCCAATCAACACCCAGCAACAAGCCCAAAAGGAAATCCCTAAAAATGTCCCCCCCTCCCCATTTCTCACCCCTAGAACTTTCCCAGAAGGATACCATAGTTAATGGTGTTGAAATCCATTGAAGAAGAACAAGGATGGCTGCAGCATTGCAGCATATCCATTCTGGTTCCACCATAGGTCATCAACAAGCATGTTCAAGGCTGTCTCCATATGAATCCAAGCCTGACTGAAATGTATCTAGATAAATTGCTTCCTTCAGGGTTTTTATCAACTGTAGACTAACTATCTTCTCTACAACCTTCCCTAAAAAAGAGTAGGTTGGAGACAGAACAATAGTTACCTTTTAAAAATGGGTCCAAGGTGTCAACCAAATACCTAAGATTGAGGTTACCTAGCAAGAAATTTGGACCCAAATTCATCGGTTCCTTTCCTAGAGTGAAAGTGATTAACCTTGTAACTGTCCAACGTAGCCTCCCTCGCATATTAGGGAAAGTGCATCCAGTGTTTCACAGCAGCTTATTGAAACCAGCAATAGGATTTAATTTAAGACCCTTACCAGCTGTTCCCCCCTGCCTATGATAGTACAAGGGGAGACTTATTATGAGGTTAAGAAGATACTTGACTCTAGATTACACAGGGGTTGGTTACAGTATTTGGTACACTGGAAAGGGTACAACTTCCCACTTTGTTAGAAGCTACTTGGGTAAAAAGTTGGGATGTGAAAGCTGATAGACTAGTAAAACAATTTCATGATAAATATCCTGCCACCAAATCTCTCCCAAAGACCAATACGCGCCCGCAGAGCGGGCCTCCTGAGAGTCCCGTCGGCAAAGCAGTGCCGGTGGGCGACTCCGAGGGGAAGAGCCTTCTCTGTGGTGGCGCCCACCCTCTGGAATGACCTACCCCCCGAATTACGAACA